>JAPYYZ010001689.1:0-15065 GCA_030522705.1 Eretmocerus eremicus | reverse complement strand
TATACTTCGAAGTGAGCAAAACCTCTAGGGTGTGCTCCAACTTCGAAAAAAAATATTTTGAAACGCCAAAAATCAAAAGTTTCTGAGAATGGCCCATATACGTCTTCTGATCAAATAGAGTCAACATTTTTTGTCCGCATCCGGGCTGTACATGTACAGTGTCCGTCTTATAGAGAGAGGGAGAATATATGAAGATTGTCGCGGAAACTTGCAGATTCCATGTAATGACCTCGCGTTTCGACATGAAAGCTCGAAACCACTCCATAAAAATTTTCCTACTTGTATTATATTGAAATGAAATAATTGTATTATTGGTACCAATTATTGGTACTCAAGTTTCAGTTCGATGAGTGGAGCCATCTTTTTTATAGAACAAATAAGGGTCCAAATGTCAGTTCCGTGGACAGTTGGTAATTATTTTCGGCCTAGTCTCCTACTTCAATCTTGAGATGATGGAAATAATCGCTATGCCATTATTTTTCCGTTGAAGTACTAAGTTAGACCAACCAATTCCCATAGATTTTATGACCGAAATGAGTATGTAAGGATCCGAGCCATGTGCTCCTGTGCATGTAATGGGGTGTCATGTCAGTTCCGTGGACACTCTGTTCTCCGACCAAACGATTTCAAACATGTTCCGTAGCAATTTTTTTCAGGAGAGTATCGAGGTCAATTCTCATGGTCGTGAGAGCAATAAATGTGAGTCCACGGAACTGACCAAAACCTGCAAGTTTCCGCGATAATGCCCATGTGTATATTGTAAAATGAAGGCTCGGCTGCTTACTAAAAAAAAGTCCGTGGCATAGAGGCGTCCTATCCTCTTACGAGGATTTCCGAAATGGAAGGAAATACTGTATTATTTATCTGTTCCCTTCTAAATGACTTCTCATGGAGTCGATTTGATGCAAGAAAACCGGAGATAAAGCTGTGCCAAATTGAGAAAAAATCTGAGATCGCAAACCTGCGAGAGTCAAAAAGGTGGATAACTCAATACAGTGAAAATTCTTCAACTCGAACTTCGCTAACTCGAAAGTCTCGTCAACTCGAAATATGTGCTCCGGATCTTGAAACAAGCTTCGACAACTCGAAGTTTACAATGGGTTTATATGAAACTCGCTAACTCGAAGTTTTCAGTGCATGATGAGTCGCGATCAAGATCGGCAAACGCAAATTGAAAACATTGTTAGTGGCTGATGAGATGAAAGTGATTCACGCCGTGGAAGAGAAAATCGAAACAAAGACGCAGATTGCTGAGGAATTTAGCACTCCTGCTTCTACGCTTTCAACAATTCTCAAGAATCAGGATTCTCAGGAATTAGGATAAAATCCTGAAACGCTTTGAATCTGGCGAATGTTCTCAAAAGAGAAAGAGAGAGTCAGAGTATCCAGATGTCAATGAAGCAACTTTGAAATGGTTCAAATGAAAGATATTGTGAATGTGATCAGGTCTTTTTGACAAATTGGATGTAAGTTCCGAGGAAGTCTCCCTAGAAATCATAAAAATAGGAGATACTGTTGATAGACGCGTTGACATTGCTAAAAACCTAATACAGAAAAAAATCACCGATTTTTTCCTTCAGGTACCATTATTTTTGATGTAATATTGAGTTGAATTCACTCATCTTCAATGTAAGTATGAATTGTATTAAATAGACAACGAATCATGATTGAGAAAAAATTCTTTCGTCTAAACTTCTTTAACTCGAATTCATTTCAGAGCCTCCTCGATGACTTGAATCTTCGATAACTCGAATTTCTATCCAACTCGAAGTTTTGGTTGAGGATTATGGAAGTTTGAGTTAACAAAGTTCCACTGTATTGTACGAGATGTTGTGCGTGTGCTTGTGTTTGTTTTTCCGATTTTCGGCACATCCTAGCTCGAGCAAATTTCAGTGTTTTCTTTTCAAATTTCACACATACTTATTCTCAACTCCTATCTCATGGGGATCCACTCAATATCCAGATCTTTCCAAGTGACGAAAATTCAAGAACCACCATTTTCTAATTTCCAGATACGTAGATTCATCATTTGCATCCTCGGAATTCCCCTCCCTTTTTCAAATTATCCTCAAAAAATCTGAGAAAACCTGTATAGGTATGATCATAAATAAGCTTCTCTATCACGAATGATCCCCCACCCCCAATAAAAAATCATTGTATTTAGTATAGCTCTGAGAAAGTATTATGCTAATTTCCTTTGGCAGCAGATTTTTTATTTTATATATTTTCTTCAGAGAGAAGGAGAGAGATAACATAGGTAAATTATCAAAATTTCGCTTCTTTCATTTTTGGAAAAATACCTATTGATATTCATACGGATGCAATGATCAACAAGTGTTTCAAGAAACATTTGTATGCTGATGTCAGGTGCAAATGAATCACAAAAATTTGAAAAACAGTCAGGTCCCTTTAATTCCAAGCCATATCAATAAGAAAAATATCCTATTTCTTGCAAATTTTATAAAAAAATATATGCACAAACATTTTACACCTCAAGATTGCATAGTCTTTACTAAACTATTCATCAAAATATTAGAAATAATCAGCTAGAGGGGTACTACAAGGTCCACTCCTGGGTATGTAGGTAAATTGAGATTGTATGATTCTTCAAGTTTTTTGGGTACAAATCTACCTCCTAGAAAATGGTATTTTCCAGCATACTTACGGGCGCAGAGTTTGGGTGCTGTCAATGAAACTAATAGATCTGGTTTAATACCCCCTTCTTCTGGTATTCCATTCTCAACATCCCATCCAGATGGAATATCAATACTACAGATTGGCATGCTAGAGCTCTTCAAGAAATTGATGATAGGCGTAAAATCAGGCCTCACAGGTGGCTTAAAGCTAAATCCAAATAATGCATCAACCACAACTTTGTAATCCTTTTTGTCCTGAAAGGCTGTTACATCCTCTACCACAGGAATATCATTCTCTTTGCATTGGTGGAAAAGATTCTGATACAAAGTATTGTTTGTTCGCTTAGGGTAGTATAATACAGGGGAATATCCAAAAAGTTTAAGATGTCTAGCACAAACGAGGCCATCCCCACCGTTGTTGCCAGGTCCACAACAGACTAAAACTTGATTCTTATCATCCAGAGACAATGGATAGCATTTAGTTATGGCAATAGCACAGCTCTGACCTGCTAATTCCATCAACTGATCCACACTAAACTTGTAGGTTTCAAATAATTCCTTATCAATATTTATAGCCTCTGACTGGTTCAGATATTTGACCATCTTTTGAGGTATTAGAGAACCAGATTGTAACTTTGTTGAGCTAAAATAGAAAATCTGTCCAAGTGGAAATGGTCTTGAAGTTTTTAAGCACTCTAGCTTTTGTAGTAATCTTGGTCTAGCTTGCTGCATATGGAGAGCTATCAAACTCCTCAACGTTTTTTATAGCAGTCTAGAAAATAAATGGATTCCAGTCAGTGGAAGGTCTTCAAGAAAGACCCTTCAAAACTTCTGAAACTGAAATGCACATTCATACTTTGTCTTGCGGCTAAAAAGTCACAGTCTGACACATTCCTACATGCACAATATACGCACTCGCAGAAAGACGTGCAGCCACTAATGGCTAATCATTCACTGATTTTGCACGTTAATGAATGGAATCAATAAAAATTAACACTCAAATATACATTGCATGAACTGAACTTTGTCGATTGAAGGTTATGGAGCTTATGGATCATAAATCATAATTGAGCTGTCTGCTAGAAGCGGAACCGAGCCGGTATATATATATATGGGCGATTCTGCCAAACTTATAAATCTGCTGTCCGTGTAGATGTATAGACAAAAAAATATCGTTAAATTAATATCAAAAGTTCATCGTAATTCGTAAATCGGGGGTATAAAATAGTAGTTTCGAATGCGTAATTAAAATTTGAGGGAGAGATTTTGAGTAAAGAATAACGGTACTAATAAAAAATTCCGTCGCAGAAGATTTAAAAAGTTCATACGATTGGCAGCGTAGGTTGGCAGACACTTGACGGAGGGAAAAGAAGGAGGACAGGAGACCACGGAGTCATGAAAATTCTGCTGTACCGCTTTCAAAAAGCATAACACTTTCTCTGCCAGAGTCTCGATTATTAATGTGCTTTATTACTAGACTAAATATTTGAAAATCATATTTACATAAGAATGAAGACAATTACAAAATTTAATATATTGGAACTCACATAACTCGCTTTGCCATTGCAAATATCGTTTTTGGACAGAATAATGGATATCGATTGCAGAGTAGTTTGCCTCATACAACTCGCTCTCGTTCTTATGGTAAACGAAGGAGAATACAAAATGATTGAAGTAATCATCCGGTGAATGACGAATGACATTTATCCGGAATAATAGTGGTGCAATCTAATACAATGTCGAAACTCTCAGATGCGCATTACCGCAAGCTCTTACTGCAGAAAAAAGGCACGAACTGGCTGAAAAGTCGGCCTAACGGTATAATATTTCATTTAATCATGGATGGAACTTTGTCACAATACAATATTTTTTCGTTTAATCTTCATTTGTTTTATATATCACCTAGCTATTCGTAAATTTCATCGTAACAAATGCGACACGGAGATCGTATGAGCGAGATGAGAAAAAAGGACGGACGTTTGATCAATTTTTTTTATCTCCCATTCAAATCTCAAATAAAAAAATAAACTACCAATATCAACTTTCATATAAGTCTTTTGTCATTTTTCACTGCTACAAGTTCATTCAGTACTCGAGCAATGAAAAAAGTTTATTTCATCTATTTCACTCAATATGTATTATTCAACATATATGTATACATATACATCTGTTCGCCCTTTTTTCTCACTTACATTGTCCTCCGAGCTATCCGGTTCTCGCATAGTACGTATTGCATTATTTGTCTCCGTCGAGCTAGGTTCCTTTATTATTTGACTCTTCATTAAACGCACTGCATTATATATACTTAATATCGATTTGGTATCATTATTCGTCGTGAAAGTTTTTGCAATCGTGTATACATAATATTTATATATCTATATTTATAATATACACTAGTATTATAATTTATATTATTCATCTGTTCAACCATTACGCAACGGCAATTTATTGTCAGCGTTATCGAAGTCTTATATACACACAATTATTATCGCTCTTAGTTTTGGATTCACTGAACTCATTTTGTCTCAACTAATAAGACTACGCGCGATTCTTCTTTTGAATAGTCGAACTTTGCGTATAGATGGGAACCATGTCACTTTGATAACATCATTTTTGTCGTGCGTTACAGTTCAGAATTCACAGATTTAATTTTGAGAGTATTCAGTCTGTGTACCTTTCCGCGAGTAGAATGTATAGTCAAAATAATGATATCACTGTTGTGGCTGAATAGCGCCGGAATGACCCATTAATGAATCCGTTCACCAGTTTGGAGGAAGAGAGAGGGTGAGATGGGGGAACCACTGATCCAAATGGTTTCCGGAAAAATAAATCCAAGAGCTCATTAAAAGTTCTGACTCTAAGACGATGTGAGTGAATTCACTGAAAGCTTTGGCAACCACATCGCAAATACAATTATGTCCAAGAGATATTTGCATTCTTCGATTTTGTAAACATAGGCCAATGTTGCTCTCATTTTTCCGTAGGTTCAAAAATCTTAGTAGGGCAAGCAAATCGCTCACGTACAAGACTGATGAGTGGAACAAAATGGAATATTATTTCAACTCTGAATTTAAATCGCAGTATTGTCGATCGGTACCTGTTATCACCTGTTGCAATCATGTCACTTATTGTCCAGGATCACATTCTTCCCTATACATGTAAATACATAAAAAATATCTGTATATATAATCTTACAAGGAATGATTCATTTCCTAATGCGGGCTTGCGCCGGAACATGGTGAAAGAAGAATAAATGCTACCAAAGTGACCAGTCCGTGACTCAAGAATGAATCACCGTCTTCCATTCTTTGATTTTATTACCTTCCACATGACAGAGACTTTTTTTGGCGTTTACATGGCCAAGCTCGATCGTTCACGGAAGGCATCGTACGGCACTTTGATCGAATCGTTGCATCGACATTCAAGTAATAATTTTTCTCTTTTTTTTCTGACAAGCCGAGGAATCAAGGACTTTCCAAAACTTTTTTCTTTAGCTTTTAGAAATCGACGACAATGCAAGTATGTATACATATATAAGATGTTTCGTATATAGTATTTTGTAGATTTACGATCAGAAGCTTCAGATGTTATTAGGAAATTTCAATGCTACACAGTAGATACGAAACAATTTTTCTGCGCATTTTATAGCCCGTTTCAGTCCTCAAGAATGATTTTGTCTTGTGGATAAGCGTGTGAGTGAGGTGACGTCAAGTGGATGGAGTGAATAAAAAATGAAACAACTCAAAATAATAAATCAATATACATTTTATTGTGTTGCCGTCAATAATAAGACGAGGGATGATGGTAATGTCAATAAAAATGATAATGTCAATTATAATGATAGTAATAAAAGTGATAATAGTGTATTAATCTTAAAAACTGGTATGTTTGAGTAACTGGAGTGAAAGGCTCTGAAAAATCAATTTACGATCGATATAAAAAATTTGACTAATTTCACATAAATATTTACAAAAGGATAATTTTCTTACAAAAATTCGTTCAATCTTATACTCTAATGAAGAATCGCAGATCACTGGAACACCAAAATTTTGGGTCTTCGATCGTGAAAGCACATCAAAATCCTCGCTTATCAAGTATAGGAAATATCTGAGTTTGGATAAGAATTTGCGATTCTTAATTTTTTAGAGATTCAAACTAAATAAATCTAAAATAGACAAAGATCGAAATTCATGTTTAGACGCATTATAAACTTGCGAATAGTAACATTTAATCAATGTTGCACGTAATCCATTCACCTGCAGTTTCACGAAACTTGCATAATTATAATCCTTACGAAAAGACACGTTTTTGTAAAAAAAAATGTAAGAAAATTATGAAGCTATCAAAAGTAACGTTTTTCAATAAGAAAAATAAGTTACAGAATGAAGCTGTTGCTTTCTTCGACTTGATTATCCCAATGATACATTTTGAACAAAAAACCGTCGTCCGTTCATATGAACACCAACATCAAGATCCACGCGTCCTTCAAACAATTTTGGGAGAAACTTTTACAGCGGGAACGACAAAACGAAATCAAATTCTGGAAGGGTGTGTACGTGTACCAAAGTATACCGTTCTCGAGTCATCGAAATTGTTATCATCATAATGTGGGGAGGAAGAAGGTTTTACTTGTTCGATGTTCAACGTTGTTGAGACGTGTTGAAGATTCTGAGTTTAGTAACGTGTATCACTGCGTCAATTTTCTAATCGTACTTTTATCGTTATTACATATATTACACTCTAATTATAAAAATATATTTCTTAATTATTAACACTATAATAAGAATGAGTATTATCAAGCAACGTTGATTGAATGCTCCATCTTGTCACTGCTCATTTTCTCTTTCATTAATCATCTCTGATACAATAATGGAAACCACGATACCTACAGCGGACAACCGAAACTCATGCGGAAAAAGTAATTGGATTTCACCTTAATGCCGGTTTAATGACTAACGTCAACTTTTGGCCAAACTAATAAAAAAAGAGGAGATCCCGATCGAGGACCTTTGCGGAGTCTTCGTTGGATCTGTTTCAAGGCGTGAAGGTATCGTATCATTTCAATACAGAAAATCCCAGCATCAAATCACAAAAATGAAACCCAATGATTTCAAAGTCTCAAACATATAAAATTAAGGGACAAATTTCGTTCACATTTAATTGGCCATCACGATTGATTTTAAAAATGCCCACAATGAGGCATAGTTCAAGTCGGTCAGAGTAATCACGGGAACTCCATTCTCAGTTTATTCATCTTATGACTGAATATCATCACCAAATCATCATCTCTTAACTAACTCAACCTTTGTAACGTGGTGTGTAACTCAAAGTTATTCAAGAGACTGTACGTGAAGTACTCAATATAAATAACGTAAATAACAATATCGCTCAACAATCGTAGTACCCAAACTGAAGAGACAAATCAACCATATATATCAGTGATGATGCTCAAGAAATTTGCAACTCGAGTTTTAGTTTGGAAAGACATAAAGCGAGTAATTAAATGCCAAAACACTAGCGTATTCTCCACAAATCACTTCACAATTACTCTTCGAAACTTTCCAAATTATAGCTCGCCCGTTCAAAATATTTTCCAACTATCAAGAAGATACCCCTATCTATCGTAGTAAGAAATCCATTCTATACATCAGGTAAGACATCAAAACACCGGGTTCAATGATAGTTCGCAACTGTTTCATGCCGATTCCTAGGAGAAATTAGTCTTGGACAGTCGTCTCAATTCAAACGCAATTTAATTTACGGTTATTCTCATATGACGATTTTGAATGACCTACGTAAAAGGTATGACAAACCTCAACATCAATCATTACAAAAGACGTGGAGAAAGTGGAGAACATTAAAGACAGCTCAGTTTTTCCGTTTTCAATCTCAAACTGTAATCCTACGAGTTTTTATTGTATAAAAACGGAATGTGTGCAGGAATATTCTTTTCTACTATTCGTATAAAATATAGATATCTGATGATTGGAAAATTAAGTCAAGAAGTACCTGAGAACTACGATGGTTGCAATTCAATGCATGAAAATGAAGTATAAGTAAGTACGTCAAAAATTTCCAGCACAATGCCGATATCAATGAATTATCGAAGTCTTGTCTGAGGAATTATACTCCGGCAACATCTACTCAGAGGATATTATTTCAATTCAAAATTTTTCGCTTCGGTAAAATGGATTTGCAAACGTTTTCCTAAAAACTTGCGAAATACTCAGAATGTCACTGTAATGAATAATTATTCAATATTTACTCCTTCATTGCTCGATTTCGCTTTGCACAACGAATTGTAATGCACCTTAAAAATCTATGACGGCACAAAGGATAAAAAAGCGAAGTACCAAGAGAACAAATATAATCAGTCGAGAAAGAATTTTCTAACTGTTTTTCCTAGTATTCATTTTTGGCGGGGTAATAAACAGAAAAAATTAACGAATCAGAAATATGAAAATACAAATGCTTCTGACGAATTTCTTTCAATCTATTCATCATCACGATTGTTGTCAAATGAATGAATTATCGAGCAGAGTGGATTCCTCATTTTGAAATTCAATTCCACTTAATGGTTTGTCATACGTGATCTTTTAAAATATACCATAAAATCCCTTGCATACCAGTCATTTTGTAACTTGGGAATATTATCAAATATAAAAGTTACCATGAATAGTTCAAAATGCTGCATTCAGAAATGCTTGAGAAGGCCAAAATTCTCAAAATGGCCATATTACCGTAATATTGGAAAAAACAATTTCCAACTAAACTCGAAATCTTGATGAGGGTCCCTGATCCAAAAATGTCGATCAGCTTATCAATATATCAGAAAAAAGAAATAAGATGATGATAATCATTTTGCAACACATATTAATTTGAGCTAAAAGGAGCACCGCCTACGTCAAATCAATTAAAAATCCATAAAATGAAAGCATTGCCAACAGAGAGACCTTCCACAATATATCAAGTTGTATAAAATAAAAGTCAATCCAACAATAGTACATTGTAAAAAAAATCATACATCTTAAATGTTGCTAAGAACGTTCACCGGCTTCTGTTTGGATCTTGTTCAATTTCAACGTGAACCACTAGATCAAATCAAATCTCAGTTGTCAAAATCACGGGAACGAGCTCCATCGGCCCTCACTTCTTAACTTTCTAATAGAGAAAATGTCTTCTTTCAACAAATTTGTACATTGTTTAGTTTCCACATTATTGTCATGGTGTATATAATATCTTGTTATTAAAAATAATAGAATATTATGTATGTCATATCGTATGTATATAGTAGATTATTGCATTATGCTTTTTTGGTACCGTTACGTCTTTTGGCTCGTTCTACTGACGTTATGCTCTATTCGGGGTCTGTTTCGTCTATCATCTACCCAAGCTCATCCATAATCTTTCGGTGAGTACGCACATCGGAGCAGCGTTCTTCGGGAACCAATTCACACGGTGAGATAGACTCGCGGCAATCGTCAAATGTTTACAAACCTACATAACGTGCATTTACAATATAATAATCGATCTTCGTGGCTTTTACATTCGATTCTGTTGAGTGACGTTTTGAAAATTTTGCAGAGTGCCCAACCTTCTAGTCATCAGCAGATTCCAGTGAGAAGGTTGGGGTTACCAACGGTCTATTCTCTGTAAGGCTTGCAATATGAAAATCGATGGTTCATGTGCTGGCTGTAGGAACCAGAATGCGAAAAGCGCTTTAGGCACTTGGAGCACTGGAAGGGCTTTTCACCGCTATGCAGTCGCTTATGCTCCGTTAAATGGTGCTTATGCTTGAATGCTTTCGGACAATCTTGACATTTGTGCGGCCTTTGCCCTGTAAAATGAAAAGATATAATTTCCAACATTTCTGAACCCGCGTGGTCTAGATTTTTACAAAATCATCTAGCCCAAGACAACCAAGACGACTTTACGAAACTTCACGACAACCTTGTCACTCTTATGAAAACCCATTAGGTGTTGTTTCAAGACTGGTTGATTCTTCAAGGCCAATAAATCGCACTGTCCAACATCAAAATATATCATGGGAACTGATTGGGGTCTCTAACGAAGTCTGAGCCGCTGGATCCAAATTCGTTCGCAGGATTGCTGCATCACGTCACGTTTTTGAGAAAATTGATGTCAAAGCTCAAAAAACGCTGATTTTGCCATCTTCGGGGATCATTTGCTCGAAAATCACAATGTCTACTTGAATTCTGCTGGGTCCAGTGCACAGACAGGAAGTGGATCTCCGAAATGAGTCTAATCTGATCAAAATCGGTCAAAAAATGTCTGAGATACATCGTCGTGAGAAAAACCAGAAATCCAAAAGAGGCCCCGAGACTGGCTCCGCCCTTCGCGTATCCAGGTACGTGTATTAGGCCCTACCGTGGAGGGAGAAGGGGGACTATAGCCCTGTACTGAGAGAACGCGGAAGGCGGAGCCAGTCTCGGGACCTCTTTTGGATTTCTGGTTTTTTCCACGACGATGTATCTCGGACATTTTTTGATCGATTTTGATCAGACCAGACTCATTTCGGAGATCCGCTTCCTGTCTGTGCACTGGACCCAGCAGAATTCAAGTAGACATTGTGATTTTCGAGCAAATGATCCCCGAAGATGGCAAAATCAGCGTTTTTTGAACTTTGACATCAATTTTCTCAAAAACGTGACGTGATGGAGCAATTCTGTGAACGGATTTGGATTCAGCGGCTCAAACTGCGCCAGAATCGATTCGCAAAGTTCGTGATACATGCAAAAAGTGAAAATATGTCGGACAGTGTTGTTATTGAAAATAAAATTCAGAGTTTGGGCTCCACTAAACTATGGGCGCTCTCTCAATCTCCTAAAAACCTTTCAATTTTTTAGCTGATATTGAAAGGTGGTGGTAGTTTCAAGGTTAAATATTTAGAATATCTTTTCAGTCATATCCAGAGATCGAAATTTATGACTCAAAAATCAACCATAATTTTGAAAACAAGTATAGCCCGTCAGATATGGATTAAATTTTGATCCTTCTTGTCTTGGCGAGTGGAGCTCGAAGGGGAATCCATTTTTGTTATCTTCGCTTAAAAAAGGCTGTATTTGGTCTTATCGGAAGCTCCAATCAAATGAAAAGGACTAGCCGGTTGGCTAGAAGGGCAGAGTGACGAAAACTCACCGGAATGTTCGTACTTGTGTCTTGCAAGAGAACTGTGTTTGGAGAACGTCTTATCACACTGGTTGCAAAAGTAAAGTCCCTCCTGCTCAGTTTCCACCTGTGGCGTGGATTCCAAGTTGATTCTCGTCTCGACTTCGTTTTTCACATCGGCAATTGGCGAAATAGCCTGCGGATTGACACAATGACGAATTGGAACGTGTGCGTGAAACGGTGCCGCGTGTTTGCAAGAGTTTACTTTATTGGAAGCACTCTAAAGAAAAAAGGGCCGTGCTGCCTCATTCCTTTCTCGCGAGGAGAGGACAGAAATATCGAAAAGCGGAACGCGAGGAGCTGAGAGGGTGGAAAAATTGCAGGACGAGGTACCTTGATGACGATGTCGGGGAGATGGGCGGGCGGTTTGAGCTCGACGGGCTGGGCGAGGGTCTCGTCTATGACGAGGGGCGGCTCGTCGGTGTCCTCGTGCTCGAGGTTGTTGTTCAGCATCGAGGGCGCGGGCGGCGTCTTGGGCAGCGCGAGGCCGTTCTCCTTGGGGCCGCAGGGCGAGGCCGTGGCTCGGCTCGACGCGTCGCTGCTCAAGTCCTTGGCGACGAGGGCCGTTCTCAGCACGTCCTTCTTCGACAGGTCGAGCGGCTGGTCGTTGTAGGCGTGGTTGCCCAGGCTCGACAGAGGCACCAGGGCTGGTATCTTGGACTCGCGTCGATCCCTCGCTCGAGAATTTTGAAACCAGACCTGTTCCGATTAAATCATTCCGTTAGATTCTGATTGGGGTAGCTGGGATGTCGCATGTTTCGGATTGATGCGATGCAAGCAACGATGTAATTGATAGCGCAACGAAGCTCATGGGTGATGCCGTGGAAAATACACTTCTTGAAAATTGAAATGAAACCACGAGCTTCCACGACTGCCACAAGAGACTTGGCTGCTAGTTTTGGCTGACTCGCGTACTCTATCATGGAGATAGACACTCTCCATCAAAGATTAGAGTGGTAAACTGAGAGAAACGCATCGGAAATTTTGCGAAGAGTTCAGAACAAAGTTTTGCGGACATATATATCTACAGGGAGTACTATATGCATGCATCTTCTCTGTAGATTTTCCGAATTAAGTTGGAGGAGCTCCATTTTGGAAATAGGAGAAATTATATTACCGAAAATACTGATCTAGTTTGCAGTTTTTCGTGATTTGGATTCAAACAAATTTTTCGGCAAAATTTTCAGTCTCCAGAGTTTGAAAAATCTCTACGTAGTTCGGGAGATTTCCTCGAGCATGTTCTAGAAAAAGTGAATTGCCACTGGGTATTTTTCGTCGAATATTTCCAACTTTTTAAACTACTTGCTGCGATATGCCCTTAATCTTCGAAGTCATGCAAATCGAAGTGCACCATGATCATCCCGCTACGCAACCTACGATTCCTATTTCAAATTTTCTACGATGAATTCTTGGTCAAATGAAAAACCTCTTCTCAACTGCAGCATTCCCGTGAAACACAACTAAACTCATTTTCAGTTTGATGTATTTTTGTCATATACACAGCAATTGATAAGCCTCGCGTCAATCTACTCAGAAAGAGAAACAATTATGACGGTTCGACGACATTGCGTAGCAACAAATTGATTTCCAATTAGAATACTAATGAAGACTTTTTTTCGCGGCTTTGATCAAATGAGTCCAAATTTCCAGGAATTTTTCGTCAAATTAGAACCCTTTTCCGCGTTTTTAAAGACCGGTAGACACCCGAGTTAGAAATAGATTTATTCATCATCTCAACTCGGAAGTATGTCAAGTTTGTCAAACAGGGCGGAATTACACGCAATGGCAAAATCTCGACGAAATGGTATAAGTTAAGTCCGACGGAGAACAGCCGACCAATCAGAGCGCTCGGCTGAGGCATTAATCCGGTCCGTCGAAATTTTGACAGTGCGAGTTTTATTCGTCCGGCTTGCGAAAGTGAGATAAATCAGTCCAGGACGATTCGGGAAAATCGCTCTGCATTCATTCGAAACAAGGTATTGATCGCTTCGGGTTTATTCCATGTACTCTCATCTGGGTATTTTACGGCTCTATTTTTATATAGTAAATCTTCTTGGGTGTTAACTGACTCTTGAATTTATTTATAAGTATCCCATGAACAATTTCTGAACACTTCAGAAGTATTTTTTTCAATAATGCTTTTGCAAAACTTCTTTCCAACTGTTTCTCGAATATCTCCTGAAAATTTTTCGGGATTAATCCAATCTAAATTCAGTATTTCTAGAGTTCCAATTGAAATTTTCTTCTACTCGATTTTCGAACACGAGAGGAATATTTTTTGCACATATGCGCCCATAGCATTTGATTCTGAACTTTTCAGGAATAGCTACTACACTTTTCCTCCATCACGTCCGCGCGAATGCACAACGACGGTGTAATGATTACCTGAACTACTCGCGTGGGGAAGTTGATGTAGTTGGCTATCATAGTTATGTCCTCCTTCTTGGGCCGCGGATTGATGGCGTAGTAGCTCTTGAGGATGGCGAGCTGCTCGTCGTCGATGAGCGACCTCGACCTGACGCGTCGCGCGCCGTTGCTGGTCTGAGCCGGAGCGCCGCCGGTGCCGTTGATCCTCGCCGAGTCCGGCCTGGCCGCGTTGCTCGACTGCTGCGGGCGCTGCAGAACGGCCACGGGCTCCTCCTCCATCTCGTCGTCCTCGTCGACGTCGTCGTCGCTGTCCGCCTCGGAGGTGTGGAGCGACGGGCCGCCGTTGGCGCTCGAGTGGTCGCGCTTGTGCGTCAGCTCGCTCGAGAGCTCGCTGTCCTGATCCTGCTGGCCAAAAATACAACCGTGAGTGGTGAGCTGGTGAGCAACGCGATCGAATCTCAAGGCTGGAATCCGAAACTACTCTTTTTTTCTACTCGGGAATTGAGGATATCCGACAACGTTGCTTTCCTCCGACAGTAAACCGTCTCACGATTCACAATTAGAATGATGAAGAATAATCATATTCGCGATACAATCTGCCAAAATTAGTTGTAAGATCATTGGCATGGGGAGCCACCTCGGGAAACACGCAATGAATCGATGTTAATAATTCTTGTGCTCGAGATAGTTTGAATGGAGTAGCAAGACGTCCGAGTAGATTTTGCGAGCAAACTTTAGAGGCAGCTTTATTTCGCCTTCTCACGCTCATCTCTGATACAACCAATAAAACACAAGGTACTATGTGCCTGAAGGATACATACTAGATCTTTGTCGAGAAGGAGAGGCGATCGCCGATCGCGAACCTTACAAATT
>JAPYYZ010001688.1:0-15468 GCA_030522705.1 Eretmocerus eremicus | reverse complement strand
ATAATTTTCTATAAATATTGATAGCTATAAAAATGAGAAGTTCATCTGTACACGAATTGGTTTTAGCAGACTTCAAAGAATCTTGTCATGCGGTATTTTCCAGAATTTATCGATAAGAAATTGATATTTATATGAAATTTTTTCAATTATTCGCAAAATTGGCTTTACTGACATTAGAACCCTTTCTAAAAAAACTGTCTGTACTGACATAATACCTCTCCCCAGGCAATCATGAAATTCCACAAAGGCCCGCATCTTGCAGCGAATGGATCCCAGAGCTCAACGCAAAAAATTCGATCGGTCGACAGATGCAACGGAAAAATCTAAACACAAAACTGAAGTCAAAACATGAGCTTGACTAGATTTATTCAATTGTTAGTGACAATTGGGGGGTTGGCGAGCGAAGCGAGCAGGGGTACCCCACCCCCCCCTAGTATATATATATATATATAAACTTTTTAACACGAGCTCGTATGGCCAATGCTAATGTTCACAGCTGTATCTCGGAACAGAGGGCCTATTGGTCTAAACCCTCTCGGATATCTTCATTTCTCACCGATGATTCCCAGAGTTTTGGCCAAATCCGTGATCAACAAGGTTGTTCCTCGACTTGTCAGTGCGAGAATCCCACAATCTGAATGAGTCATTGGCTCGAAATATTTCTGAGCGACTCATAAGTAGAAGACCAACCTTGTGGATCACGGATTTGGCCAAAACTCTGGGAATCATCTTGTTTTGGTGAGAAATAAATATATACCAGAGGGTTTAGACCAATAGGCCCTCTGTTCCGAGGTACAGCCAGGGACATCAGCATTGCTAGTATACCTATACATATAAATTTTAAACACGTGGTCTAAGCCCTCTGGGATATCTTCATTTCTCACCGAAGCAAGATGATTCCCAGAGTTTTGGCCAAATCCGTGATCCACAAGGTTGGTCCTCTACTTGTCAGTGCACAATATTAGCGTCCGAATCCCAAAAGCTGTCATCAGCATATTGAGCATCAAGAAAATACCATCAGACAGTGGAGTATTTAGTTCTCAATCCTGTTGTGGATTTGACTCGTACATGGCACGATCTCAAGGCCATATTCACCATCCAAAATCCGTAAAATCAACACAATGACCCGTGCAAGTCGGATTACGTTGCCGGAATGCCAATCTGTGTGATAAATTCTGAATTTTTCCTGAGAATAGCTCGAGCGGACGATTTTCAGACGCAAATTTCGCAGATGCATCTTCTGCAATATTTGCGGAAGCACTGCCGCCTGATTCCATGACTTCCCATAATTTTGCGCATGGCACGCGTGACAATGACAAATTGACAGGTCACCATTATCCGATCAAATTGTGTTCAGACGTCTGTCATGACAATGGCTCACTGCCCCGGGCAATGTTTTCCACGGAGACTGAGTCGTCCGACGAACGCAATTTTGAAGAGTTCACCTCTGAAGACGGTAATTGTTCATTTCGATCGAACTAAAGGAGGATTGGTTATGCTCGAATTTCGAAGCAATACCCGATGATCCGAGGGAGAATTTCACGGTCTTCTCGACCGCTCCATGTGAATTTGACCAACTTAGAACGAGAAGCTTGTCCAGGAGGATCAAAGTACATAAGAACCAGGCGCCGCGGAGGTAACCAATACTAGAGGATGATGTGCGTGTATCGCTGTCCAAAGCTAAGGATCTGCAGATTCTTGTCTGTCTCATCTGTAAGATTCATCGATGGACAGTGAGGGATGTGCGCGTGCGAATCTCATACGGTGTGCTGTTGTGTCCTTTCGATCTCACGTCGCCCGGTTGTGTATGGCTGGGAAATTACAATTGCAAAGACTTTAAATGAGCTTTGCCTTGAGGAAAAGAATGAGTCAGTCGATCAACTCAATTCCTTCAGATTAATTGACCGAATTTCGTTAATTACTGTTTGGAGTTTTTTCGAATTGAATTACATTCCTGTCGACTATTCCCATTTTTCTGAAAATATTTCACAATGAATCCAAATTACGTGCGTCGCTAGGTCCTCGGCCGATCCGCACTTTAGTGATGGATGAATGAATTAAGAGTGTAAGAGAATTGATTATTATTCATGAAATCAGATTATCATACGATCAGATATTTCTCTTCGATATCAATAAAAATTTATACGTTACCAAGCAATCAAATTTTTGAAAACTTACGTACGGATTTGAGTATTTCATTTATTCGTATCCAAAATTTCATTTCCCAGCGAATTTGTGCTGTTGACAGTTATACTGTGGTACGGAGCGTTCATTCGAATGGATTTTCATCATCAATTCTGCGATCCTGCGATCAATTGTTCTTTTCAAATGTATTCCGATTATTTCAGTCCCAAATAACGTTTTCTTCTGACGCATGGTAAATCGAAGAATCAAAGTGAGTCTGATCAGTACTATCCTCGTTTTTCTTACAATCTACAGTGAAATTCAAAATCACTAGTGCGAATTATAGCCCCTAATGAAAAGTGCATGAATGCTTAGTTGTGAGTCGTTATCGGTACAGAGAGCGATGGATCGTTTCAGTGAAATTCATTGGAATTCGGTCATTCCATGATTGAGGACGCATTCTTCGTCCGATTTCGATTGATCACTTCTTGTCCAATGCATGATATATTTCATTCTCAGTAGCCGTCTACGTTGATTTCGGACACTTTTCGGGGTCCCTGGAGCTAGCGGAGGATAACTCGCAGAATCACATCAGACCTAGCTCACTTTTTCTGACCTTTTTCTTATTCATTTATTATCAGGATATAAAATTTTTTACCATTCATGCGGCCGAGTAATATGAGTTTTCGCTAGCGGAAGGCTTCCGCTAGCGGACACATTGCCTTCTATGCAGCGGAGCGGAACGTAACTTGGCTCATTTTTTCGAACTTTTTTTTTACTCCAAGAATCTAACCTGGAAATCACGATCGACCTTTGTCGAGCGGAGATATAGAAGTTTTCACCAGCGGAAGCCTTCCGCTAGCGAAAACGTAGCCCTCTATGCACCGAAGCGGAACATAACTTGCCTCATTTCTTCTTATTCTTTTCTACTCCAAGAATCTAACCTCAAGACTATGAGTGACCTAAGTTCAGCGGGGATATAGGCGTTTTCACAATGGGGAGCCATCCGCTAGCGCAGACTCATGAGGTATATACAATAAGGACAGACGCGACGGACATATTTCCTAGCATGGTTATCACTCCAGGCATTTGAACACGAAGGAATCAGTGACCTTCTCAGAGAGGCGTTCGCGAGCATAGTTGACAATTCAGTGCCGGGAGAGATGCATCATGGGCGCCATAATATTGGGCTCATGAATCATATTCTATACAGAAAAATGTTACCCGATCGAAACAATCGCATTGACGATTCACAAATTCTCAAGATGATAGGAGATGGACCACACTATGGGAAACATATGCGGGAGAACTTCTTACCAGTTACGCCGCGGAGTAATAAATTCAGAGAGTCCATAATTTGATCTCTGGGATCATATTTTCACAGAGAAATCGGGTACCACGGCGGATATATCTAAATTCGGGATTCTCGAATCGTCTTGGTGATACATCATGGACTAGACTTTGGTAATCGGGCGTGGGAGAATTTTTCACTAGTCACACCGAACGGTGATGAATCCGGACAGTGCGGACTTTGAACTCTGGAGTCATATTCCTCGCGTGAAAACGAGCACCATCATGGGCATATCTGGTTTTGGGATCCGGAGATGGACTATATGAGAGATGAAGAACGAATCTGTGGTATCCATGTACGAAGAAATTTCTCACCAGTTACGCCGCGGAGTGATAAGTTCACACAACCCGTATCTTGAGCTCCGGAGTCGTATTTTCACCGAAGAATCGGGTACCATGATGGGTATTACTGGCTTCCGGATCCAGGAATGATATGAATGATAGATCGTGAACTGTTCCATAGGACCTAGGTGCGAGAAAATTCTTTACCGCTCACACTGCCGAGTAGGAACTTCAGAAGGTTCGTATTTTGAGCTCTGAGATCGTATTTTCACCGAGGAAGCGGGTACCATGATGGGCACATCTGGTTCCGGGAGCTGGAAATGATCAGAATGATAGACCGTAGACTGATATATGATATATGGGTGCAAGATGATGCTTTATCACTGGAACTGCAGAGTAATAGAATCGGATAGTCCGTATTTCCAGCTCTGAGATCGTATTTTTACCGAGAAATCGGCTATCATGATGGGTATAACTGGTTTCCGGATCCAGAAATGATATCAATGATAGATTGTGAATTATTCTATGAAATTGGGGTGCGAGATAATTTTTCACGACTCACACTGCAGGGTAGTAGGTTCAGATGGTTCGTATTTTCAGCCCTGAGATCGTATCTTCACCGAGAAGTCGGGTACCACGATGGGCATATCTGGTGCTGGGAGCTGGGAGTGATCAGAATGATGGACCGTAGACTGATCTATGATATGTGAGTGCGAGGTAATTTTTAACCACTTACACTGCAGAGTAGTAAGTTCAAACGGTCGTATCTTGAGCTCTAAGATCGTATTTTCACCGAGAAATCGGTCACCTTGATGGGCATATCTGATCCCGGGAGCTGGAAATGATCGGAATGATAGACCGAATACCGATCTATAATATAAGGGTGCGAGATAAGTTCTTACCACTCACTGGCACTGGAGAGCAGTAAGTTCAGATAATTCGTATTTGGAGCTCTGGGGTCGTATTTTCGACGAGAAATCGGCTACCATGATGGGTATGACTGGTTTTCGGATCCAGAAATGATATAAATGATAGATCGTGAATTGTTCTATGAGATCGGGGTGCGGGATGATTTTTTACCACCCACACTGCAGAGTAGCAGGTTCAGATGGTTCGTATTTACAGCTCTGAGATCGTATTTTCACCGAGAAGTCGGGTAACATGATGGACATATCTGGTTCTGGGAGCTGGAAGTGATCAGAATGATGGACCGTGGACTGATCTATGATATGAGGGTTCAAGATGATTCTTTACCACTCACACCGCAGAGTAGTAAGTTCAGATGGTTCGTATATTGAGCTCTGAGATCGTATTTTCACCGAGGAATCGGTCACCATGATGGGCATATCTGGTTCCGGGAGCTGGAAATGGTCGGAATGATAGATCGAAGACCGATCGATGATATGTGGGTGCAAGATAATTACTTACCACTCACTCACACTGGTAGGTTCAGATGATTCGTGTATTGAGCTCTGGGATCGTATTTTCACCGAGGAATCGGCTACCATGATGGGTATGATTGGTTCCCGGATCCAGTAATGATATGAATGATAGACCATGAATCGTTCTATGGAATCTAGGTGCGAGATAATTTCGTAACACTCACACTGCAGAGAAGTGACTCCAGATAGTTCGTATCTCCAGCTCTGAGATCGTATCGCCACCGAGCAATCGACTAACATGATGGGTATAACTGGTTCCCGGATCCAGAAATGGTTTGAATGATAGATCGTAGACTGATCTATGATATGGAGTTGCGAGATAATTCTTCACTACTCACACTGCAGAGTAGTAAGTTCAGATAGTTCGTATTCTCAGCTCTGAGATCGATCACTTCATAATAGTAACCCCGAACCCGAGTTTAAACCGGGCAATTCCAAAATGGGAACATATTGAAGTATTAATTGTCCTCGATCATGAAATTTCAGGACCGAGGGTAGTGCTGGACGTATGCATGGCAGCACGTCGGATTCCACCCAAGGCGTGACTGAACGAGATACCGAAAACCTTTGGAGATCCTGAAGATCACGGGTAACAACTTGACCTAGTAGGGGTACAAGAATGGAGCGAGATGGCGAAGGACGAGGATGAGGAGGAGAAGGAACACTTTATACCATGAGTGGACAGGAGAGTGAACAATACTTGGGAGGAAATGGACGACTTAATCGGGAAGGCAGAGCGAGTGGAAGCGACAACGGCGGTGATGGTAGCACTGATTGTTTGAGCGAAAAAATTATCTCGCACCCTTATATGATAGATCAGTCTACAATGTATCATTCATCTCATTTCTGGATCGGGGAACCAGTCATAACCCTAATGGTAGCCGATTCCTCGGTGAAAATACGACCCCGGCACTCAAAATATGAATTATCCGAACTTACTGCTCTCTAGTGTAAGGGATTAGGAATTATTTTGCAACCACGTATCATTGATCAGTCTCGGTCTACCATTCCGATCATTCCCAGCTCCCGGACCCAGATATGCCCATCATGATGAAAGATTGCTCGGTGAGAATACGATCACATAGCTGGCAATACGATCCATCCGGAGTCACTACGCGGTGGTTCGGACTTTAAAAAATTATATCAATTCCTCATACCATAGATCAGTCAACAATGTATCATTTATATTATTCCTGAGTCCGGAAACCAGTCACACCCAGGAGGGTAGTCGACTCTCGGTGAGAATCCGATCTCAGAACTCAGAATACAAAGTATCTGAACTTACTACTCTGCAATGTGAGTGGTAAAGGATGATCCCGCACTCAGATTCCATAGAACGATCTGCGATTCATCAATTCCATCATCCCTGGATCCGGAAATCAGTTATACCCATCGTGGTACCCGATTTGTCAGTAAGAATACGATCCCAGAGCTCGAAATAAGAACTATCTGAACTGACTACTCTGCAGTGTGGATGATGGAGAACTATTCCGCCTCCTTATATCATAGATCAGTCTACGGTCTATCATTCTGATCTCTCCCTGCTGCCGGAACCAGATATGCCTATCATGGTACTCGATTTCTCGGTTAGGATACGATCCCAAAGCTCAGAATCTGAATTATCTGAACCGACTACTCTGCAGTGTTAGTAGTAAAAAGTGATCTCGCACCTAGATTCCATGAAACGCTTCACGATCTATCATTCATATCTTTTCTGGTCCGGGAACCAGCAATACCCATCATGGTAGCCGATTCCTCGGTGAGAATACTATCCCAGAGCTGGGAATACGAATTATCTGAACTTGCTACTCGGCAGTGTCAGCGGTAGGAAATCATCTCGCACCCACATATCATAGATCAGTCCATCATGTATCATTCATATCATATCTGGATCCGGAATTCAGTCGTACTCATCATGGTAGCCGATTTCGAGGTGATAAAACGACCGCAATACACAGGATATGAATTATCTGAACTTACTGCTGTGCAGTGTGAGGGGCAAAAAAATTTCTTGCACCCACACATCATAGATTAGTCTCCGGACTATCATTCCGATCATTTCCACTTCCGGAACCAGATATGCACATCATGGTGACGATCTCAGAGCTGGGAATACAAACAATCTGATCTTATCACTCTCCAGTGTGAGTGGTGGAGAATTCTTCCGCACCCAGATTCCCGATAACGAACCACAATCCATCATTCATATCATTCGTGGATCCGGAAACCAATTATACCCGTCATGGTACCTGATTTGTCGGTGAAGATACGATCTCAGAGCTCAAAAAACGAACTATCTCAACTGACTACTCTGCAAAGTGAGTGGTCAAAAATCAACCCGCACCTAGATACCATAGAACGATTCGCAAACTATCATTCATATCCTTTCTGGATCCGGAAACCAGTTATACCTATCATGGTACCCGATTTCTCGGTGAAAATACGGACTCAGAGCTGGGAATAAGAGCTATCTGAACTTACTACTCGGCGGTGTGAGCGGAAGAAGATTATCTCGCACCCACATATCTCAGATCTGTGTACGGTCTATCATACCGTTCATTTCCAGCAACCGGAACCAGATATGCCTCTCGTCGTACCCAATTTCCCGGTGAAAATATGATCCCAGAGCTCGAAATCCGAACTATCTGGACTGATTCCTCTACTGTGTGAGTGGTGAAGGAATTATCTCGCGCCTTGATCCCACAGAACGATTCCCGATCCATCATTCATATGATTTCTGGATCCATAAACCAGTCGTACCCATTATAGTAGCCGATTTCTTGGTGAAAATACGATCTGAGAGCTGGAAATACGAACTATCTGAACGTACTAGCCTGCAGTGTGAGTAGAGAATCATCTCGCAGCCTCATATCACTAACCGGTCTACGATCTATCATGCCGATCATTTCCGACTGCCGGAACCAGATATGCCCATCGTGGGACCCAATTTTCCGGTGAAAATACGATCTCAGAGCTGAAAATCCGAACTATCTGAACTTATTCCCCTGCCGTGTGAGGGGTAAGAGATCAACTCGCACCTAGATCCCATAGAACGATTCACGATCTAGCATTCATATCGTTTTTGGATCCGGAAACCAGTTATACCCATCATGGTAGCCGATTCCTCGGTGAAAAAACTATCCCAGAGCTGAAAATACGGACTATCCGAACTTACTCCTCTGCAATGTGAGTGATGAAAAATCATGTCGCACCCTCATATCATAGATCAGTCTACGATGTATCATTCATATCATTGCTGGATCCATAGAACAGTCATACCCACCATGGGAGCCGATTTCTCGGTGAAAATACGATCTCAGAGCTCAAAATACGAACTATCTGAACTAACTACTCGGCAGTGTGAGCGGTAGAAGATTATCTCGCACCTAGATTCCATAGAACAGTCCACGATCTATCATTCATATCATTCCTGGATCCTGAAATCAGTCATACCCATCATGGTACCTGATTTGTCGCTGAAGATACGATCTCAGAGCTCAAAATACGAACTATCTAAACTTACTACTCTGCAAAATGAGTGGTACGAAATCAACCCGCACCTAGATACCATAGAACGGTTTGCGAACTATCATTCATATCATTTCTGGATCCGGGAACCAGTTATACCTATCATGGTACCCGATTACTCGGTGAAAATACGGACTCAGGGCTGTATATACGAGCTATCTGAACTCATTACTCGGCAGTTTGAGCGGGAGAAGATCATCTCGCACCCACATTTCTCAGATCGGTGTACGGTCTATCATACCGATCATTTTCAGCTACCGAATCCAGATATGCCCATCGTCGTACCCAATTCCCCGGTGAAAATACGATCTCAGAGCTCGAAATCCGAACTATCTGGACTTATTCCTCTGCCGTGTGAGTAGTAAGAAATTATCTCGCGCCTAAATCTCATAGAACGATTCCCGATCCATCATTCATATGCTTTCTGGATCCATAAACCAGTCATGGCCATCATGGTAGCCGATTTCTCGGTGAAAATAGGATCTCAGAGCTGAAAATACGAACTATCTGAACTTACTACCCTGCAGTGTGAGTGGTAGAGAATTATCTCGCAGCCACATATCATAGATCGGTCTACGATCTATTATCCCGGTCATTCCCAGCTGCCGGAACCAGATATGCCCATCGTGGCACCCAATTTCCCTGTGAAAATACGATCTCAGAGCTCATAATCCGAACTATCTGAACTTATTCCTCTGCCGTGTGAGGGCTAAGAGATCATCTCGCATCCAGATTCCATAGAACGACTCACGATCTAGCATTCATATCATTCTTGGACCCGGAAACCAGTTATACCCATCATGGCAGCCGATTCCTCGGTGAAAATACTATCCCAGAGCTGAAAATACGGACTATCTGAACTTACCACTCTGCAGTGTGAGGGATGAAAAATTATCTCGCACTCTCATATCATAGATCAGTCTACGATGTATCATTCATATTTTTTCTGGATCGCTGAACCAGTCATACCCATCATGGTAGCCGATTTCTTGGTGGAAATACGATCTCAGGGCTGAAAATACGAACTATCTGGACTTACTACTCTGCAGTGTGAGTGATGAAAAATTATCTCGCACCCTCATATCATAGATCAGTCTACGTTGTATCATTCATATCATTTCTGGATCCATAAAACAGTCATACCCACCATGGGAGCCGATTTCCCGGTGAAAATACGATCTCAGAGCTCAAAATACGTACTATCTGAACTCACTCCTCGGCAGTGTGAGCGTTAAAAGATCATCTCGCACCTAGATTCCATAGAACAGTCCACGATCTATCATTCATATCATTCCTGGATCCGGAAACCAGTTATACCCATCATGGTACCCGATTTCGCGGTGAAAATACGACCCCGGAGCTCAAAATACGGGTTGTCTGAACTTATTACTCCGCGGCGTAACTGGTAAAAAATTTTTCTGTACATGGATACCATAGATTCGTTTCTTATCTCTCATACAGCCTATCTCTGGATTCCGAAACCAGATATGCCCCCGATGGTGCTCGTTTTGACGCGAGGGATATGACACCAGAGCTGAAAATCCGCACTGTCCGAATCCATCACCGTGCGGTGTGACTGGTGAAAAATTCTCCCACGCCCGGATACCAAAGACTAGTCTATGATCTATCATCAAGACGATTCGAGAATCCCGAATCCAGATAAATCCATTATGGTACCCGATTTCTCTGTGAAAATTCAATCCCAGAGATCAAATTATGGACTCTGAATTTATCACACCGCGGCGTAACTGGTGAGATGTTCTCCTGCATGTGTTTCCCATAGTGTGGTCCATCTCCTATCATCTGGCGAATTCGTGAATCGTCGATGCGATTGTTCCGACCGGGTCACGTTTTCTGTATAGGATATGATTCATGAGCCCAATATTATGGCGCCCATGATCCATCTCTCCCGGCACCCAACTGTCATTGTGCTCGCAAATGCCTCTCTCAGAGGATCGATTCCTTCGTGTTCAAATGCCTGGAGTGATAACCACGCTAGGAAATATGTCCGTCGCGTCGGTCCTCATTGTATATACCTTATGAGTCTGCGCTAGCGGATGGCCCAACATTGTGAAAACACCTATATCCCCGCTGGACTGAGGTCACTCATGATCTCGAGGTTCGATTCTTGGAGTAAAAAAAAAATGAGCCGAGTTACGTTCCGCTCCGCTGCATAGATGTCTACGTTTTCGCTAGCGGAAGGCTTTCGCTGGTGAAAACACTGATATCTCCGATGGACGATGGTCGATCATGATTTTGAGGTTAGATCCTTAGAGTAAAAAAGAAGTAAGAGAAAATGAGCCTAGTTACGTCCCGCTCCGATCCATACAAGACAATGTTTCCGCTAGCGGAAGCCTTCCGCTAGCGAAATTTTTTATTCCTCGGCCGCATGGGTGGTAAAAAATCCTTTTAACCTGGTAATAAATTAGTAAGAAAAAGGTGAGAAAAAGTGAGCTAGGTCTGATGCCATTCTGCGACTTATCCTTCGCTAGCTTCAGGGACCTCACTTTTCGTCCCTGAAGGGTCCTGATAGAGAGAGAATGTTCCTAGAGCTGGTACACCCAGCGTCTGGGGGGAGGAGCGTGACGGTTGAGCGGATATTCTCACGATCATCTCTCTCCTCTGTCCCATGATCATAATGCAATGATCATAATTACAATTGTTGCACGAGCATCCGGAATAGCTTCGGACATTTTTTTACATATTTCTAGTGTCACCGCCAACAAAAGTTATATATTCAACATATCCAAACTATAGTATATTGAACTCCACAATTGAGAAAAGCCATTCTCTGTTGCCGAGGAATGGAAGCAATAGAATCTGTAAGAATAGGCTAGGTTTTCCATACAAATCAATTCTTTCTGGTGCTTGCATGGTGTCTTGAATCTCTATAATAAGATAGATAACTTTTATTGGAAATAATGTGATGGATATCTCAAAGAACTCACAAGTGCATATGTCAAAATAGCATGCGCACAAAACTTTTATAAGAAACGAGAAAAGGGATTGGAGAAGAATGGCTTTTTCCAAAAAAGTGAGAGTATGCCATGTAGAATTAATAGAATTCTTGATCCTGAGCCTGAAAGCATCTCTTCTATTTTATTGAATTTTAGTGTGAATTACTTCAGAGGCCATAACAGAATGCGGAAGAAATCTTCCCAGCAACAACTCTGTTCCGAGAGCCGGCGGGTATGGAGTGAAATTTTTCATTTACATCTCATGTGAACTCATACTCCACTTTATAGATTCTTGCACCTCAACCCCAATGTGAGATATTCAACTCTGATTCACAGGCTAATAGTGGACTTTATTTGATTTCAAACATTCTAAGTAGTAACTTATAAAAACATGATTTGGTCTTGGAGGCAATTCGAGGTACCTCGCTCAAGTACGTACAAGCATACATAGGTTCCATAATCATCAAAATCAGGGTGATTGCATGTTTCTTGCATCTCTCAGATCTAGGATGAATGATTCTCTGTCCGTAATAAGCATATCAAGTATCTTGTTGAGGATCACTGGATTGAACTTTGAGATAATTCTATCATATCACGTTTCTAAAACTTCTAGTTGGGATGACATTCCTTTTGATGCAAGCCATAATTTTTCTGCAGATCTGAATTCTCTTTCTCGGAGCTCTTTTCCTTCCTACTTTCTCACCAAGGAGTCCCATTGTTTGCCATATGGTTCATAATTCTCACAAGAATAGTTTTCTGATTGAGAGCTTGCTTTAAGAGCATGTTTCTACATGAGTGGAGGAATCGAATGTGACAATAGTTCAATATCAACAAGTGATTTGATACCAAATCATGTCCTCCGCTCAAATCACTCATCTGATTGATTTTCACCCCTTTTTCGTTATTACTAAGACTAAATAAGTTAGCCTAGTTCAACACTCAATTCACGTAGTTCAACAATCAATTCAATGTCTTTGAATGGTACAGATGAGTCGTATTGAACGAATGGAAAAGGCACTAATGCTCTCAACATACGTACAACAATATACAACAATATACGTAGTTCACGCAGCCTTCGAGAAGCCCTCAATTCATATACGAGTTGAGCTACTGAATCCCTCACAAATCCCAGAGGCAACGGAGTACCTTGTTATGAATATGGCTTGATATTGTGAATGTTTCCAAGATATATATCAACCACTGGTATTCTTTTGAGATTAATCTTGCCCCTCTGTTGCTTGACATATAGGTATTATAGTTGTATGTTGTTCCCATTAAGCTGTCCATTTTTCGACAATCAAGTTTCTGTGTATTCAGAACTTTGCTCGCATCAACTCACTCTTCGAGCATATCTGTTGTTCAAGGATGTGATTCTTATAACCATGTAAAATGAAGTTAGAGAAAGAAATATTGAGCTTACGGAAGTATGCTCGAGTACCGAAGACATTATTACTGGAAAAATAGCAGAATGAGCTGATATTCGGACTTTTGGCTATCTTTCATCTAGATATCACTGCAATTCATTCACAAGCGAGATCATCCTAGATGTTGCTCTATAATCTTGTTTTCCTTGAATATACAAAGCATTATCCGCTGGGATATATGCATGAAACAAGATTTGTAACGCAAGCAACTCTTGGGGGATCCCTATCTTTGCTCCTAGTTTCTATATAAACGACTGAAGTAGGGCTTTTTTGGAGTCCGAAATGGGCTGTTGGCACATGGAAAATTCTTTTTCCGTACATGAGATAGGACAGGATGTTCAGATTCTAAATCAGAATAGAGGGAGAATTTTCCATTTTTCACTGTACTCTCCCCTTGAAAATATGAACTTCCGCTGAGTTCGATTACGGAATGAGTTTTAGAGTAGAAAATTCGCCAACCGGAATCTCCTAGCGCGAGTGTTTCTTGTGGACGAACACGATTTTGAGAAAGTCACTGTAATTCCTATGCGGCTAGAAGAAAAAAACCGGAACGTGTCTGAATGCCACAATATTGATGCGACTGCGACTCACGAAAGCATCAGGGAATACCATGCGAATTGAATGCGGGTTGGGTTGGACCCCACAGCAGTGGGCTCCCGCTTGCGGCTCATGAGCGTTGCGCAGCCTCACGATGTACTGCTCTCTGCCCGTGCGCGGGTACCGCTGAACCGCCGCGTAGGGAGTGCGACGCATCCAAGTTGTGTAGGGGTTCGCGCGTTCCCAAAGATTTTCCAGTGCACGGTTACACGGTTCGACCCGGGTGAGCTGCAAGTCGATCGAACCCCTCTGGCCTCACGTGGATACGGGTGCTCAGGTCTCAACGGGTGAGCTGCAGGTAGACCGAATGGCTCTGGGCTTGCGCAGAGATTTTAGGGTGTTTTAGTTGAACATCAATGACGCGAAAAACTGAGCACGTAGCGTTGTTTCTCATTACTCCCAGATAATGTTTTGAAAATAGAGGGCGATGCCAGGGAATGCTTGAAAGACGAAGATATGCAAGCTCTTGAAACAACTGGAAGGAATCTCAAAATTAAATTTTGCGCCCACAAATCCATTTGATTATTATGTCAATCTACATGAAAAAAAAAAATTAGACTTGTCGACGGTTTTTCCATTCAATCAAAGGACTAATTCCAACCGCTTGCGCTACTCTCTAAGACTCTCCAAGGGCCCAAGACATAAATTGCAAATCTCAATTGGAAATACTAGCTTTGAACGCTTCCATACAAGGCTTGCCAGAGAGCATAAGGAGCCGAATCATTCTCCTCGCGCCCAAGAGCATGGCCCGCAGCACTCGAGGCTGCGGAAAAAGCTGAACGTTTCGCGGCTAGCCTCAACATGAAGCCAGTTCACTATTCTAGCTCGGAGCCCTCTCACGAAGAGAAAACTCGACCCCCGATCATTTCGGGGGTACTCAGGAAGAGGTTACCCCTTCACGGACCGGAACGATCCAAGGATGTACGACCGGAATAGAATACCCACCATTATGACAGAAACGACGTTATTCACTCCTCCACATGTAAAATTCGATTCGAGTGGACAAATCATTGCTCATTCCAATCTGACTAACTCGTCTCAAAATGCTCGACTATCTAACATGGACAAACCTCTTATCTCCCCAGCACCTCGCTCAAACTCGCCATATCCTCGCTCCTCATCCCCCTGTAATCGATCTAACTCACAATCTCGCTATAGGTCCCAATCCCCATATCGGAATTCCCTGCCTGCACCAAATCCGTTCTTTCCTACCCAAGGTTACTACCCATACTATTCTTATCCGTTCCAACCACCTATGTATCCTGGCTATCATCCTCCCGCTCCATATCCCGATTGATGCTTACAAACAAGGTCAAGGCTGGCCACCACAGAATTCTCGAATTCTTCCACATGCCGCAAAATTCACTGACGGGCATCATTCAAACTCTCAGCCTGCCCGCAGTCAGACGACTGCGAGCAAGCCGACTGCTTTGCGAGTGAAGATCATGCATGTGAGCGATTACGAACAGCCAAAAGTCCAAGGACCGGACCAATGATCGAAATCAAACATGACATCCTTTCCTCAGAGAACGGCCTGGTCACTGGGTAGAAGTTGTGTTTAGAAAGTATCAGTGAGAATTCTCAAAAAATTCTCATGGGTAGATCTGATTTTTCTCCACCCGAATCCGCTGTTTGTTTATTTTGCTCCACCTTTGTTTATTTATGAAAAATTGTTGAACATTGAGATACTTAGGGGAGCGATATCTCGGCACAGGATTTTCCTCCCGCGTTCGGAGGTATCCCAAATAATTGCTCCAGCTCTGA
>JAPYYZ010001687.1:0-14619 GCA_030522705.1 Eretmocerus eremicus | reverse complement strand
GGGTACCTCAACAGAAAAACGTTCGAGCGAAATTAGTTTTTCGCTCTGGGATACCCGGGCGGAGGCGAGGAGACGGCGGGGAGTACGGCTGCGACGTCCTCACGTCGCAAGCTGAAACGGCGAGAGCGAGTTCGAATCGAGCACGCAAAGCTCGATGAATTCGATCTGTAGCCGATGTCCGCGAGACCGATGAAGCATTCTCGTGCAACGCGGACCTGGAGGAGCCAAGCGATCCGAAATTCGGAGGAACTGCAACGTGATACGAGAGATAACGGACGGGCGAACTTGCTACGAAAGGAGCATCAGGCCTTCGTAGGCGTCGCGGAGCTCAAACGGCGAGAGCGTTGGCGAACCGAGATTGCAAAACTCGCGGAATTCGACCTGGTGCCCGTTGTTGGCGAGACCGATGAGCTTTTGTCGTGCCATGCGAATTCGGAGGAGCCAAACGATCCGAAAATCGGTGGAGACGCAACGAGATGCAATGAAAAACGGCGGGCGAGTTCGCGGAAGCTGCCTACGAGGAAAGCAGCAGGCCTCCGTCGGCATTACAGAGCTAAAACCGCCAAAACGATGGGTAAATCGGACACGCGAAGCTCGCGAATTCACCGACGAGGCGATGGAACGCCAGGAAAAACTAACGGGTGATATCGAGGATATGCCATGACCGCGAAGGAAAGCGCAAAAACGTTGTCCAAATCGCCGGCATGCAGAGCTCGCAAAATTCGAGGCATGAGCCGAGAGTCAAGTAATAAGACGACGCAGCATGTGCGGGAATATATCTGCGAGAAAACCGGCTCACATACTCGCAAAAGTTCTTGGCTGGGGTCTCAGACATATGTACGTTATTAAGGAAAAAATTCGCTTACCTAATTACAAAAGTGGAAGTCTGTGAGCCGCCGCAACATAGGCCGCGCAACGCGGACTCACCGAGGATGAGTAGGATAGAAGTCAGCAGGAGCTGCTAATTGCCGTCATCGACCGTTGATCCGAGCTTTAACAGCGGTGCAGCACACGCTGGCCGAAGACGAGCACGAATGCGAACTAGCTCTGCCGGCCAACAGGTTAACACTTTGAACGTCTGCACTAGTCCTCACTCGTTTGCAACGCGACGACTGGCGACGACGACTGCGGTTGGCGGCGAGAAAGCCGGCTCGTCCGATGAGTGCGTAAAAAATAATAGATGCGCCTCTCGCTGCACCGTTCGCAGCGCCGCATGACGGTAATCCGCGGAGTCGAATCCCGGATTACCACTATGAATTTCAGCCTCAAAGCCGCAGAGTCTAACGCTCAAGCGTTTTCGAGTTAATATGACATTAGCATTGCTCATATAGGCCCGTATTAAAAAATGACATGTATAGATATACTGGCAATATTAACATCATGAGCTGTAACTTGAAAACAATTGGGCGTTAGACTCTGCGGCTTCAGATGTCATCTTTTGGTGCCAAAAGGAGGGCTATTCCCAAAGTTTCAGCAAAATCCACGACCCAGAGGTCATGCACTCTCCTGGTGAGTGAAATATCACAAAGTAGCAAGATTTCAGCCCTCAAATCATACCCTTTTTCGTCATCTCCATTCGGAAGATTCCTCTCTAGAAAAGTCACCTTACAATTATGGTGACTTTTCTTGAGAGGAATCTCTCCTTAGAAGACCAGCCATATCTAAGACTAGAAAGGACTCAGAAAGACTTCCGACCACGGATTTTGAAGCTTTTGGCTTGCATTTCTAAATGGTTTTGGTTAGATATTGATCCAATGATCCCTCTGAAAAATGCAGGGAGCTTAAAAAACCTGTGGAAATCGAGAAGACTTGATCTTTTTCCATTAGATATCGCTCAAAAATGATTAATCAGCCGAAAAACAGCAATACCTAATACATTTAAAAGCTCATATTCAGAGCTTCAGAATGAGTAAGGGTCCTTTACAATAACCTGGCCCCGAGTTATCCAAAGGTGGACATGAATAAAAAAGTTTTTTGGGTGATCTCAAACTATTGACCGGTAGTGTAACTGTGGACGGAACCATCCGTTGAATTAAGGATAAACCATACAAATGGGATCGATGATTTGGTGAGAGTCATTGAGACATCAGTGCATCCAAGCTCAATCTGAATCGATTTATACAGTCTATACACTCTGGAAATTGGTTAGTGATCGCTAAAACAAAAGTGAACTTCAATGGAATATTGGTAGGCCCTAGAACACACTATCACGGAGAAATCAGTGGAAACCAGTGGATCATCAGTGACCGTGAATATGTTTTGGTATTATCACACAGTGATGGGTCGGTGGATACCCTGACCCATCAGATATGTCGTCGATCTTGCTTATGACCAACTTTGCTAGGATCTGCTGCTCCTGCATCATATTCACATCGAGCAGTTTGTCACAAAAAGATGCTAATATCACGAAGAAAAGTGTTGTGTAACACAATCATCACTCGTTTCATCGACCGCGAGATGTATTGAGACTCGCTAATATAGATATCTAAACTCAAAGCCATATTTTTCTTTCATGAAAATACGGCTTATTGTTTTAAGAAATTTCTCACGATAGTTACCAATCTACGCTTGGAGAACAACCTCTGTTTGATTACCGAAGTCTTGCCTGGCTATCTATATTGAGACGATTATCTCATTGCTGTGATAATTTCCAACAACTTTCGCGATAACATTATACCCTGATCGAACAATCAATTATTTGTAATCAATCAACTCCCTGAAACTCTAATCAGCGGAGTTCTTGCATATTTTATCTCTCTGTAAAGTAGATTTATCTCCAGCAATGAAAAACAATAAAATCAAATTCAGAATGAAAATATGTACCGTCTCCGCAGCTTCATACTTGATAGTCAGTAGAGATCGTGAAAAACTCTTGCTCAGCTTGCTTTGAAGCTCTTTCCGTGGCTTTTGAATGTCCTATTGTCAACTTCTCGCCAGGAATGCGTCAGTTTCGAGCGATATCAGTTAGACAAACAATTATTACGATTCTCAAAACTGTATTTGGCCCCATGCATTTTTTGCAACAAAGCAAATGCTAAATTAATTAATCCATTCCATTCTATTTATAAATCGAAAATTAATTCAGAATCATTAGAATGCTTTTCCTTTGAGAAAGCAAAACAGTTACAAAGATTCTTTACATTTTCCGCATCCTTCATGGAAGAGTCAATGGTTCCATAAATAGTCTCATCACTTCACGGAGTGTATTCGAAATCTCCATATCCAACAGATACACACGTTTTTCATGCATCTGAGAGAGAAGACCCCTTTGATCTAAAATTCATTGGAACAAAATTTCCAAATGAATCAACCAAAATGAGATAAAGTCGATCGAAGAGTTCCGCATTTATTAATAAAATAATTCTTCAAGTTGCTAATACCGATTTAGATCGATCATGACAAATCTCAAAAAGCTCAAATGTTCCATGCAAATTCGCATTGATATGAGATCTACGTACTCAATGGAAACTAATACGATGATCGATCTGTATAAAGTTCTTGCGGTCTGCTTGGTTTTTTGAGCAAGCACTATTCCACGTTGCACTGCCTCGCGCAAAAAAAAAGGAGACAGACAAAGTGAGAAGGGGCGATCGATGAAGAGGTTGAATGAAAGAGGCGTTGCAAACAATTTGCGTTCATAGTTTCTAATAATCCCAAGACTAGTTATTCGTTTCTGCTTTATTCTACAACCGCATCGTAAGTATTTTCTGACCTACTCATATCATTTAACCTCAACTAGCAAAAGGTTATCTCAGAAGTCCGAACAATAACACTAGCGTATTTGCAGGTTAGCAACCTCCCGTGAACGTGCGTTATTGAGAAGATCGGTCTGAGTCTCTTCTTAGTGACTCTCCTTACACAATGAGTAAAAAGTACATTGACGAAATGAAATTGAAATTGAGAAACAAGGCGGACATAAATTTGCTCCACGACGACGGTGAAAATGTCCTCCACAAATCCATCAAGCAGTACGGTAGGCTCGACGTTGTAAAATATTTGGTCAGCAAGGGCGCCGATATTCACGCAAAAACGAGATATGGAGCAACGATGCTACACCTCGTCATCCAAAACATGAAAAAAGGTAATCATCAAGCAACGACGAGGCTCGTCCCCTATCTCCTCGAAAGAGCCGTCGACGCCAAGGCCAAGGATAATTCGGGCAACACCGCTCTGCATTATCTGGTTGAAAAGAGCGTCAACGCCAATCAGAGCATTTTGTTGGGCGAGCATCTCCTAAAAGCTGGAGTCCGTGTCAATGCCACTAACAAGCAAAAGCAAACAGCTCTTCATATCGCAGTAGAGAATGAGAATTACGCTCTCTGTGATTATTTGATAATAAATGGGGCGGATGTGAGCTGCAAGACGAAAATATCGAAAACGCCCCTTCGAATGAGCGTGGAAAAATGCAATCTCGATATCGCAAAATTGCTTATACTTGGAATTGCCCGCCTCGAGAGGAAAATAGAAGAGGAAGGCGACAGCTTGCTCCACGTTGCTATCAAATCCTCCCAACAAGGTAAGCTGTCGAAAATATTAGAGTGATGATTTTTCTTCTGAAATTCCGTCATTCTTACGCCTTGAACTGTCAATGTTGTGATAAATTTAGTTGTGATAGAGTGTCATTCCACTCCTCTGAAAATGATTCTCACTTTCTTGACCAATGAGTACGAAACTAAATGATTCCCCTAGCAGAAGAGTCATCTGAATTTTCAATTCTTGCTAGAAGATGATTGTTACAGTTCTTAAGCAATCCATCGAGTTGGGCGTATTTTGATAGTCGTACACATATTTTTAGATTCCCCTCAATCATGACTTTCACCATCCTGCCAATCATTTTGAAACTAAAGACCTTCCGAGCCGAGGATACATCTCGATTCTTGCAAGCAGATGATCATCACAGTACTTGACAACCCATCAAATTAAACGTACTATTCGCTTTCGTACAGACATTTTTTTACTTCATCTCACTTTGTTCTCCAAATCGCTAAGATGGCGAAAATATAAAAAAAAAACTCGCGTGAGACCAGAGAAATGATTTTTCAGGCAAAATTCGAATGAGTTTGGTGAGGGAGCTACTGAAAGGCGGGGCCGACGTCGACGCTCGCAATTCATTTCTCCAGACTCCGCTTCACGCCGCCCTGATGAAAAACGACGAGGACTGCGCGAAGCTGTTAATCGAGTACGGCTCCTCCGTAAACACGACGGACGATCAAAACTACTCGCCCCTAATGACGGCAGTCGAGCACAATCTAGAAAAATCCGCAAAGCTACTTCTCACAAAGGGAGCCGATCCAAATTTCATAAAAATGGCTCGCCACCTCAACTGGATCGAAAAAACGAGCGTGCTCTATCTGGCCACCCGCCGCCAAAACCTCTCCATAATCCGACTGCTCTCCGAACACGGGGCCGACACCCACAGCAAAAAGGAGCTCAACAACCTGCTGGACTTATCCATGAGGCTGGGAAACGTATCCCTGATGAGGTACTTCCTCGACAAGGGAGCCAACGTCAACTCGAAGCGCGACGGCGGAACGCTCCTGTCTCGCGCCGTCAAGTTCCACTGCCGTCGGAGCGACAACGTCGTCCAGATGCTGCTGGACCACGGAGCCGACGTCACTCTGGAGGACAAGGACGGCCGAACCGCTCTCAACCGAGCCCTCGAGCAGTACTACCAGGGCAAGAGCGTCCTCTGCCTGGTGAGACACCTGGCGCTCGTGCGGGCAGAGGGCAGGATCGTCGGACGAAAAAATAGATCGCTGCTGAGGAAGGACGGGTTGTACAAGAGCTACTACGTCGCCTGTCTCCACGAGCTGAGGCTCATGCAGACGAGGAAAATTAACGAGAGCAGCCTTACCATGTACGACGTGCTGACCAAGACGGAGGACGAGATGGTTCGATGTTTGCAGAACAAGAGCATCCTCGAGGCGATAAGGTCGAACGAGCTGTACAAGAGTCACCCTGTATACGCGGCGGACTTGCGTCACAAGCTCGCGAGAGCTCAGGAGAGGCTCAGACTGATGAACAAGGGAAGGAAGTTTCTCAGCGAAGCTGTCGATTCTGAGCTGCCGGTGGAGATACTCACGATTATTTGTGAGTATCTTACCAACGAGGATCTGATCAGCTTGGGGAGGATTCGCGTTCGGTCTGAAGAGGCTCCCAAGCCGTTTGGTATGACGCTGAGGGGCGCGAGAGGCAGGAGGTACTGCTGAAATGTCTGAGGCTGTAGTTTTCATGATGTGTTGTTGCGTTCTAGAATCCAACTTAGTCATTGATTCAGATGTGCTCTTCGTAGCATAGCTTTTGCACATAACTCGTTTGTATTTGTATCTGACTTGATTGTTCGTCTAAAGTACAGTCAACCATTACCGTAAAATGGTGCTCACGATCCACAAGAATGTGAATACATCTTCTTTTAAGAGGAAAAAACCATTGCATGTTTGCCACTTTAGAAATTTGGAGTGTGATACTCCTAGTTTTAGCTCGAGGAAGCTGATGGTGACCAGAAGATTGAAGTTTTGTATGAAATTCGTGGTTCTTCGCTATCGCGAATCTTCAATCTGAGAGGTATGTTCAATCTACGAGAACTTCTGCTCATCTCACACAGGTCTAGCATCAAATACTTCCCTTGAGTTGGGAATTTGAATCGTCGTCGCAAATTGATGAATTGTGATATCTCTATTCACGCACTTCCCTTTTCAAGTCTAGTGAGACTGCCATTATATCTGTGGAATGATTCGATGAATATTCAATTGACTCAGTCGTTCCAGAATGAAACATTGCATGATTTTCCATAGATTGCAATTAAAATTTTGAGTTGAAATTTTTCTGTTAAGTGAAACGAGTTACGTCGTACACGAAGTTCGGCAAGCACGACCCACTGAGAATTTCAAATTTTTTCCTAAGCAAATTTCTTTATTCTAGTGACTATAATATTGAAATTTCGGCATCAGAATACTCGAATGAATTCAAGAAAGAGTCAACTACAAGACTTTGCTGATACATTCCAAAGCGATCACAACTTTGTTAGTCCTGTAAAATCCCCATACAGTTCCTAAAGCAATCGAGCAATCTTCCAGACAGGATCATTACACAATTCAAGAATATTTTTAATAAGTTGCTCAAGCTTTACCATTTTATCATCTTGAGAAGCGAACCCGTAAGCGAGAAGTATTTAATCTTTGAGAGTACTATCAAGTATATCTATTGAATCCCCAGAACGATTAATGCGATTGCTCAATCTACCCCGAACCTGAAAAGGCGAGCGTCGATTCACTCTTAATTTTGACAAGCTCGAGCTCAAATTTTCCCGCAGACTCTGCCTCTCAGGATTTGCTCCAAAAAAAAATATGCATACCTCAGAGATAATCTGCATGGTCGGAAACAGGTCGTTTTTTATAATGATTCAGCAAGAAAAATGCATCAACCATGATATTCGTCGGTTTTATAATGTGTCCCGTAAACATGAAATTGCCCAAACTCCGAAATTGGCCCAACGGGCAAGTTTTGTACAACTCGCGAAACATCTGCCAGAAAAACAGCACTCCGATGGCATCTCGCGCCATGAAACCCATCACCACAGCAGCCCATCACAGCCACGCGACTAACGAGCCTCGCACGCGGTGGGCCGTGCGAATTTTAAGCATCTCCGCGGGCGCATAGTTCTCGCATACGTGTTCGCTATTATCCACTCTCCTCGCTCAATTATAACAGTTTAGCGCGCGTGCTTGTGGTACCTTGCCCATCTAAACGTATGCACGCGTCTCTTTTTCTCTCCAAAGGCCGTAACAGTGACCTGCATTTCTTGAATGCGCCGCTCGCCACGCAAACCCATAGTAAGTAGCCCGATAAACCCCGGACGAATTTAAATACCCGCAGCTTCAAAAGCCGGCAAGATGCGTATCGTTATTCCATACTTGTTACTCGTACACAAGTAAGTATATGCCCGAGTCTACATAAGAAACGTTGGAGCGTCAATCGACAGGGGCCGATCGAGCGATGAATTTTCCCGCCGTTTCCTCGCAATAAATGGGCAAGTAGACTGTGTACCGAGTCGCCCCTGTCTTGATTTACCGGCGTTTCGAGTACGACACATACTCGGCCCTCGGTACACCTTGAGCCTTGGTCGTCGATAAATGTACTCTCGGGCGCGAGGTGCACGCGGAAAAATCGCTCGCGACGGTGATTTACGACGCGCTAGGCTCGGCTATATGGGGTTTTATATATGGCGCGCGAAACACGCTTCGAGATGGGTATATGGACTAGAGGCGAGACGTTAATCATATCGCCGGGGCAGCGCCAAGTTGTAATTACAATTGTCGTGAGGTGGTGTCCGCGTGACTTTAATCGCTCGGGCCCGGCTCCTTTTCGCCTCATTGTTTTATGCGCGGGGATGAAACATCTACGCTCATGAGTGTGGATAAACGTACGCATACATGGGCCGGCTTGTGTCGTGGGCAATTATAATTATCATTTTATTGTCAGCTGGCGGGCCGAGATGAGCTTTTAGCCTTGGATATGACTCTCCTTGCTTATATTACGAGCCCGTGGCGTGTTATTAAATTTTAACGCTTTGCGATGCAGTTGCGCGCGAGGTGACATTGATGAAGGTGGTATGGAGATTGTCGCGGGAAGATCAGATGTGGAATTCAGAGTTGCTTGTAGTTTTATACTGGGATCGCTTGTGGATGAGAGCGAGGTTGAACAGGTTGATTGGATTTTTCTAGGAAGGTCGATTCTGACATCCTGAGTGAGGAATGACGGACGTCAATTTTCGGTAAAAATGAGGTGAAGACGATTTTTTGTAGAGTCGGTTGAGAGCAAGTAGAACGACCTCAAATTCGAGATCATACTCAAAGACTGAAGAAGAAATTTAGAGATCGGGTTTGGCAAAATAAGGTCCTATGCATTGCTGAGAGTCACTTCTTGTCGATCATCTCCACTTTCGGTATTGTGGCAAACATTATTTCTCATCTACGACACTTTAAACTCATGATGCTTGCCAGATTATTAAAATTTTTCCAACATTCCAACAATTTGATGACAATTCATAACCAGCCAGGTTAAGTTCATCTGACACCTTGACTGACACACCCTTTGGTTTTTACAAACGGGCAGAGAAATCAGGAATCGAATGAAACCGTAACAAACTAGTCTTTTGGCCTGACTTCAGATACAGATTACGACCATCATGCTACTTGTAGGTTCGCTTAGAATTTTTGTGAAGAATTGTATATGACTCGTAGTAAGTATATAGTTTGTTGAGACTGAGAAAAATCTCCAGTTATTCTATAAATTGAATCAATGTTTTTCAGGTATGGCGCAACATCTCCCATACAATTATAATCCGTATGAAAAATCGTTCGAATCAATTGCCAACAAGCAAACTTGCGCCCCACTGCAGCCACATACAATTGCCCAATTACGATAAACATTTCCTTCATTGATTTCATCCATCGTTATGCGGAGAGCTTGTGAGAGAGAATCGCCAAACTCTCATTTGCATCCCTCGTGTTCCGTACATTCCTTGAACACTGACTCCTGGCCAGTCACGGATACAAGCCAACAAATCTACAATTCAATTCTCCTCAGAAATAGAAATAATCCAAGAATGGCCATATCCAAATGATGAATAGAAAGAATAATTGACCTAGCTACGAGCCTCTTCGGCTAACGAGGGACCGATACACCATACTATCAATATTTTCAGATTCACCGCTACTCGTAGACAGGGGAGCTCTCATGCATAAACTTGGCTTTGGATGTTATCTGCGCAAAGTTCGAGTATTCCAATTATTTACCCAACTGCTAATCCTTGCGTCCCCGTTGTGCTCCGTTGCAGCTGAATGCATGCGCTATCGCTCAGTCATGCGCTGCGTAAATCCAATGCATTGGTTAACGTGTATCTATGCACGAATGCGGAATGAAAATAGACAAAGTGAGAGAGGCGGTTGCCCCGACTCTACTGTACAAGCATACTTCATGAGATACTTTCATGCATTGACTTGAATCTTATACCTCTCAGATTTTAAGCATTGATTACCGTAAACCGAGGTTAATTTGGTCCACTCAACGACTTCAATGCAGTGTAGCTCCGTCGGATGGGATTGGTAAGTCTTGCAAAATGGCAAAAAAGTTCAGCCCGTGGCTAAAGAAGAATTTTCTACTTGAAAAGTCATGAAAAGTTGTGTCAAGTTCGTCACAGAAGTGAGAAATAGGGTGGCAAAAGTAGTCCGATGAATAAGGGTTACTTTGATCCACTTTCTTAAAAGAGTTTAGAAATAGCTCGAAGATAACCCTATTTACGTCTCAATTCAGTATTTAGAGGCAAAGTAATTCTGATTTTACGAAAGACGCCGAAAACTCCAGTCACAATGGAAAATTTGAGTCAAGAAATCAAATGAAAGAGAACCTCCCTTTTCAAATTGACAAAACTTGGGAACAAAGCATCCAAATTTGCCGCAGCTCGATTCATTTTAAAGCTTTTCTTACCATTTTCCAAGTGTAGTGATACAAATTGAAATATTTGTATCTAATACAAGCTACCGAGCAATTTTTTTAGGAGCTGTCTTCTGATAATTCGCCAAAAATACAGCTTTTCAATAGAATACGGTGTTATGTGACAGTAGAAGATTGAATAACCGATCCAGAAAATTTGAATATCGTATCTGATCCTATCCTCAACTGAGTGAAATTATGGAGAGATCATACTCAAAAAAATGTGATCGTGGAACCAGAGGAAAGTTTTCGAGGTCGCGATTTTATCTATCTTCTTTAATTCATTCAAACTGTCCTCGATCTGCTCAGGGGTAATTACAATTTCTCTCCAGTGCAATAAGGTGTTGTAAAAGCTGACGAAGAAAATGAGACCAACTAGAATACTTCCTGATTTGTAAATTCCTTCTTCTCATCAATTTGAATCTTATTTTTCAAAATGGACCAAAGCACCCCGGTGACCAAAATGGTCCCGGTCGACGGTACACAATTCCATACAGCTGATGGAGTATCCATTCAATTTTCCTTTCGATTCTTCCCTGTTGGTAAGTTTGCAGCTAGCCAAACTAATGAGTTAACACGGTTTTCAAAGAAATGAGATTCTCAGAAATCCCATTGAAATTTTTTGTGCTGCGGTATCCTAATCGTTGCATCGAAATTTGAATTCAGCAAACTTCAAGCCTCAGGGTAGCTGTTCATCGCACCAATCCAATTCTAATCATACCGCAACAAAACGAGCCACGCTCACTTAGTATAATGAACGAGCTGGTGACCCGGAAAGCCCGTCGACTTGCATCATCATCAGCGAACATCCAAGGACCAAAGGACTCAGCTTCAGCATCGCGCATAAATGGGTTAACGTCGTCAAAGCGCGGGCGGTCCGCTGCGCCGAAGACAAACTGCTCCGATCCCGCGCACCGAGACTAGCCGCAAGTCTCCCCTTCTAACTGTATAATTCTGCAAACTCGGTCTCCTCGGCGGTAAAATATAGTCCAGCAGCTTGCCTCGTCGTCATCAATCTATCCCTTCCACTCGATATCCCCAAACACGCGCAGAATGAGAGATTCGCGTGAATGGAAGAATTTTTCCCGCGGTTGCTTCAAACTGCAGCTTTTGCGAAAATGACTATACCGCGGCCACGTAACCGCGCGTTTTATGGAGCATAGTAGTCGCGGACGGCCGCAAGCGTAATCGAGCGCTGTCTGCAATACTCGCCCCGCGCGTGAGCTTAGGTGTCCGGAAAAGAGCCTAATGGACATGGATGCGTAGCAAGCCAATCGACGCGTGTAGTTCGCGACCTATTTTGGTTGATTGAGGTATGCTAGCTGTAGCTTCGCTTGGATGTATCGGAATGCGATATGGTCCATTATGTTCCGAGGCCGGCATCTGCGAGAGCTTGCAAGGCGTCGAGAGAGACTGTTGCTGGATGGACGGACGCACCGTAAACGCCATTGTTGTTATATATGGCGTTGAAAGAGTGCTGTTAGGGTGACCCGAGGTGCGAAAGATTGCGTGCGCGAGCAGATTGCGATAGCCGTATCGGACAGAATTAATGGCTGAACATTGTGACTTTGTAACTGGGCCGCTGTGGTGGTGGATGGTGAGAGTTGGGCCGCGCCTCAAGTGTTGTTCTCGCAATTTTTCACTTTTATGACCGAAATTTCTCACGAAGAGTCCAAGTGTGAGATTGCTCGGACTACTTCCAACTCTTTGTACAACGAATGCGTGGTTTTCGATTGATTTTGCTTTGATCATCAGAAACATCGCTACTCCTTGTGAAACCATATGTGAAATTCATGGATTATATTATCAGTCCAATGGTCAGCACAACAGATTGGATCAAGGTACATTGATCCAGTCCTTTTCCGCTCTTGCACCGAATTCTTGATGAGAACCATCGAAATTTCAGAGTCTTAGAAGAACTATGACTGCTCTATCGCTAAATATTCTTTGAGCTAACTGCATTTTTAGTAAATGTCACCTGTTCAATCTGTCGAAATGTCCGAAGTACTCTCTTTCTAGATTGTTACACGTCGGTGAATTTCATTGCTGCTCAAAAATTGTCCAATATGTCAGCTGGGACGAAAAGGAACCAGGTTCCATCTGGCCATGTAATGGGAAGTTCTGAATTCCCTGCGTTCTCTGTAGTGAGTCGAGGGATGGTGAGAACCATGGATTTGCTGAAGAATGGATATAATCTCATATCAAGCTATAGAATTGGAAATTACCAAATTTGGCTGATGTCGCTCAGCCTCGCGCCCAGCGGAAGTCTGGTTCTATGGTTTTCAAAAATATGCTAGATAGGATGAGGTAGTCATTATAAAACGAGCAATAGGTAGTGCTAAATCACAAGGACCGTACTGTAAATAGCTGAGCTATTTCTATCACTCGAACACATTCCTAAGATTGAAAAGCCTCGAATTCAGAAAATCCAAAAATTCTCAATCACTTATAATACTGTTGTCAAGAGTTTTTGAAATATTCCACAATTGGCATAACTACCATAGCATTTCATGCTGCATTTCATGCTGCATTTGGAGCTGCATCAATCGTTCACACCGAGTGTATTATAGTAGCTATGACACTACATCTCCTTCACGCATAGCTACCAGCTCCGATAAGTAAGCCAAAGTAAATTTCTCCGAACCAATTATGAACTTTTGAGACTCCTCACACCAATCCTGTGCATAATCCATCAACACGTAACCCCAACAAACTACTCCTCACACAAGTCACGGAAAGTCACAAAACGTTGAATGGAAGAATCAGAAAATTACTACGAGAAGAGCGAGCGCTTTCAAGAAGGAACAGTAGCGACAAACAGTCGACCAGCTGCAAATTGCGAGTACAAAGAGCAAAGGAGGCTAAAATTTGAAAAACAGACCACTGTCTCGATCAACACTGACGTATGCACTTCTTTCCGCGGAAGTTACGGTAAGCCTGGCGGTATACTTACACAAAACGCGTATGCGTCGTACAACAGCCCGCACCAGAGAGGTGTTTCTTTGTGCTGAGAAAAAATAGCTCCAGCCCCGGCATCTCACGGGGCGCCAGCAGCTCTCGCCACACATAGCGAAGAGGACACTCGTTAGGAAGCGCGGGATGCAGAGTGCACCGTTAAGCCTTTGCATGTTCCACTCTCGCCGAGTTCTGGCTCTCGTTGCTCTTTGTACTTGCATCCATGTACACCCGAAGCTGTGGCTCTCATTTTCGCGAGCAGAAAAAAATCTAAGCCTTCGAATTTTCGCTTACAACTGCGCTCGTAGTTTCTGATTTTTCTAGCACGAATCTTCCCCCTCATAAAGGCTAGCCTATAAAGACATGCCATCGTCATGGTGATTCGCTGAAGAAGCTCCTCTCTCTTGCATACCTCGCCGGCGGGCATATTAATGAGAGGCTCGCGGACCGACAATACCAGGCAGCGTCCGAGTTTCGTTTGCGATATGCCGATGTTCGAGGGAGCTTCGATGAATTTCTAGGCCTCTCTTTGTAGCTGAGCCAGTGGGTATTGAGGGAACGTTACATCGAGCGTTGCGACATTCTTCTGGACGATGGCCTCTTTCACGCTTACTGCGCGCTGTGATTGCGTAATTGCGTGGCAAATTGCTGAATTGGAGATTCGCATCCCAGACTGGTGTGGATGTTCTAGGTCGGACGCGAGGGAATATGGGTATGAGGTACGTGGAGCATGACCGTGAGAGGAAAGGAGCGAAGTATGGATTTGAAGGAAAGTGATGTTTGGTGAGCAAATGCGAGGCGCGTTTTTTCTTGATCACTGACCTCGTGTCCGCTTAAATGTGCCGTAGACCCACTGCCTTGGGGAGCCGCGGATGTCCCCTCGTGACTTGGTTATTCTGATGGGTTGCGACTGCTCCCTTTTGAAGCAAATTGTATGCGTGAGCGGGAACTTGAGTCATTTGCAAACGTTTTACGTAATCTTGTAGTACCTGTTTCGTGCAAGCCTCTTCTTACTCGGGCCTTGTAATTCGAAATCAAAGCTGCCGATGCATCGTTCGGGTACTTGACACAAAATCATCACGTATGGTCGGAAGAATAAACAGACTTTAATGATTCATAACTACAATGTGGGATACGTGCTTTTAGAATCCATTTATACTCGATTGGGTC
>JAPYYZ010001686.1:0-15021 GCA_030522705.1 Eretmocerus eremicus | reverse complement strand
AGCTGAGTGACCATTTTACGAACGGGGATTTGAATACGACGCGGGCTCTTATTGTATTTCCACAGTAATCTACTTTATCCACATATCACTCCGTTACATTAGCTACCAATCCCATTCGGCAACGCAGGGTGATGGCACTAGTAGCCGCCTTCTTAAGGCCAGCCCGGGGTATTCTGTTTTACCGTTTGAGTGGATCGGTGCTTACGTCTTGCTACTTCAATTTTTACAAAAAAACATATCTTCTTCAGATAATTTGAGATGATCAGCTCAATTATGTAGGAAATTTCCAATCGTTTGTATTTTGTAGCGTCGTGAAATTTACAATCTAGCTCGAAAAAAAAAAAAAACAGAAACGGCGATTGTCTAGGTGAGGTTACGACTGTCCACGTTCGGCGTTTCTGCTTTTTCTCGAGCTAAAATACAAATTTTGCGACTCTCTAAAGTTCAAACGATTGGAAATTTCGTACGGAATCGGGCTAACCATCTGAAATTATCTGAAAAAGATATACTTTTTTATAAAAATTGAAGTGATGAGACATATACTGCACACTTCGACCCACTCGATCGGTAAAGCAAAACCTCGGACATAGCACACTACGGACTAGTCTTGATCCTTAGGCGCCTAGTTCTATAAACCTATCTGTACATTAAATTTGTTTATAGAAATTACAATTACTTCCAGCTGCCACAACTGAAAAATCTGAAAAAATTCTAAAAAATATTCTAAAAATTCTAAAAAAGGACCGCGATAATGAAGCGTTGAAAAAGAAGTACAGGACTTATGCGAATAAGCTCAAAAATCTCATTTACTATGCTAAATACGATCACGAGAGGGAAAGAGTTGAAGAGATTAAAGGGGACAGTAAGAAAATCTGGAATTCCGTCGAGGAAAAAATTGGAACAAGGAAATCGAATCATAGTAAAATAGGGAACATAAACGATAATAATGGCGAGGAACTGTCTGATGATTCTGATATAGCTGACTTGAGTAAAGATATGAAGAATGATACTAAAAATTTCCAAATGTCGGATGATGATAGGAATTTCAATACTTGCTCGCTTGAGGCTCGCGTGGTCTTAGAGAATGGTCTCCCTTCCCTAAGTACAAACAGATTCTTTCTCAACTTTGAACGATCTTTTTTGATACACTTGCATTTATCCAAAAAATCACATAGACCTTCTAAATGTGCTGTTCCAATATGTTCCACAATAAATCAATGAAAGTGAGACACAATACAACTACTAATAGGGCTCAATTGACAATATATATGTACCTAATCTGTTGAGAATCAAAGAGACAATATCATTTTTCTTGAATATTTTTGCAATTTCAGCCGAGTGCCAAAAAGCATATCTGAGTTAGATGACTATAACGAATTCTGAAGAATCAACATTTGATTGAATTTGAAACAGTTGAAAATCAACAACCAAAAATTAGTAGGTATATTAAAATCCATAGAATGAAGAACTGCGCGAAATTTGAAGTGAAACAATGAGAATTCTGTAAATTTGGCGAGTGAATGAAAAAAACATGACCAACTCACAAACAAAAATGTGTACAGATACATGCTGTTAGATGAAGTAATTCGTAGTAGGATTGGATTAGGTCTAGCACAAAAAAGGGTGTCAATCGAAAGATTCCGTTGAGTAGAATAGGAAAATGTATTGAAAACTTTGATTCAGATGACTGTTAAAGAAGAAAACAAAGAAGAAGTTGAAAAATCGAAATTGAGTTGAAAGCAAGCTTTCTCTTTGAGAAAGCAAAATATCGTAATAAACTGTTTGAGCCTGTCGGGGCACCAGTTCGATGGTCTGAAAAGCTAAAAAAGATGTTTTTGTGTCACAAATGAAGTCACAACATAGTGAGGAACGACTAAGATGAAATTGTTGGGCTTCGTAGGGAACATCGATTTGCATCAACGTAAATTTCCGTCGACCAAATAGCCAACCCACAAAATGTATAGCGCAACCACTCTTTTGACTTTTCTCTGATAATTCTATTCATTATCGGAATAAGATTCACGTCAATCAAAATCATGTAAAGTAAGATAATACCGTGAATCATGATGGTACTTCAATTTCAGGTTCCATCAGGTAGATCTAGTATTTATTGGACTTTCTACACGAAGAGATAGATATGGTGTCAAAAGTCAACACATCCCGTGTTATGGGAAATCTCCTAGAAAATGATGAGACTGTCATAGTACAGGCCACTTCGGGTTCAGTCGATCATGAAATTACGCAAATAGCAGATTACAAGAGGAGTATAGTTTGGATAAATGTTATGGCAGTTACTTACTTTCACGTCGGTGGTATCTACGGCCTGTATCTGTTACTCACCTCAGCAAGAGTAGCTACGACTTTATTCGGTAAACTATATTCTTAAGTAAATTTTCAGATAATTGGGACCAACAATGTGAAATTACATGATTAGTCCCATATTTTTCCTCTTTGCAGCTATCATTATGTATTGGATAGGCCAAATCAGCGTTACAGCTGGGTCTCATCGACTATACTCTCACCGGGCATACAAAGCAACGTGGCAGTTGAGGCTCTTACTCGTGCTGATGAATCGGTCTGCTTACCAGGTATGTAGCCCGCAACAAAACATAGGACTTTTGGATTTCGGTCAAATTGCACGAAACTCAAGAATCAAATAGTTCATGACTTCATGAATTGAAAACCTGCAGCAGTTTGGTCGAAAAAATTAAGCTTTAATAGATAATCGACGTAAAAAATTGGATTTTGGAGGTCAAACGCGGCCTAAGTAAACAATCCAATTCGAACGACATCTTGCCGAGGGTAGAAGTTTTTCGTATCCGAGCGTGATCATCTCGTCAGTTCAGTTGAGATTTAATCGAGGGAGCTCAAATGCAATGTCTTGGGCTCCCTAGACATAATAAAAAGCTAAGATACCCCACCACATTATGCGTGATTCGAAAGTTCTCGAGTAATCAGAGAGCAGCCGTTTACAAACGCTGCTCCTCTGTGGAAGAGAAATGATGTGAGGGATCGTTCGATCGCACATTTTCCACACATTTTCTTGACCGTGTGTTCATAGAAGCCTAAGCCCATGATTGCTCCTGTTATTGAATATTGGAAATCCGGGGTCACAGTCAAGATTCTCAATGACAATGAAAATCAATTCGTTCATCCACCGCAATTCGTTGCAATTTATTGAGTCTTACTGTCCGTAAGCTCATCTGGTCATTTCCTGTAGTGAGATGTAAGAACTCATGCAAAATGTTATGAAAGCCATGTTCGTGTTTATAGCCACGCTTTTTCACAGGAATAGAGCTCTGAGAAAAATCGTACTCCGACGTATCTCTCTGCAACAAATACCGTAGCATTTTATTTTTCTTCAGTCCCGATTATTTCTTCAAATCTGGTGGATTTTTGATAAGCCTCGTTTTCTGATTGCCTAAGAAGTCGCGAGTATTAGTTAGAGTCCACTTGTTAAGATTCTATCGCAGGATGATGATTGAATCAATTAATTATTAGTTAGAGCACTATTTTTGTCTCGCTGCAACGTGGCGAAGTCTTCGTCTCCGAATCACACATGGTGAGACGGCAGTTTAGACCTTTAGCATGTCGAGAGAATGCAATCCATTGGATTTGAACTCCCTTGATCAAATCTTGACTGAGTTGCTACGATACTGACGCCCAGATACGGAAGATTTCCATCCTCGGCAAGGTTTCGCTCGATTTGGACTGTTTCCTTGGGGCGCGTTTAACCTCCAAAATCCAATTTTTTTGCGTCGATTATTGAATAAAGCTTAATTTTTTCGACCAAACTGCTGCAGATTCTCGTATCATGATGCATTATTTGATTCTTGAGTTTCGTGCAATTCGGCCGAGATCCAAAAATCCTGTATTTTGTTGCGGGGTCTCTTATCAATAGGATATTTTCTGATCTTGATCAAAATAGTGTCATGTGTACACTTTCATATAAAAATGAGAACATGATGTTAATATATTATGAGGTGGTTATCAAATCTTAACAAATCTTAACATCATGCATCAATACCTGAAGGCTCGATGTACCATAGTTAATCATGGGTTTTCATCGGAAATTCTCGCTGGTCTTGACGTCAATTTATAATTTGTTGTATATTGATGTGGGGGAAGAATCGATTTTGAAAAAGTCAGCTGATCTACGATCTTTGCTTGGTCATTGATTTAAAATGCACGATGTCATATAGGAATCGATGACAACCTTTGAAATGCTGATTGAGACTCAGAGCTATGAATATTTGAAGATGGGCTAAAAAGTGGCCTGAAATTGATCTTTAGAAGGCCCAAAATTTCCCAAAGAATTTTTTTTGTTCTATTCACCCATAGTACTATTAAAGAAAACATTTTCTGGAGTTTTTCTCAGACCCTCCTGGTGACGGCATCGGTTGAAATGCTCCAAAACAAATTATATATGAGTCGTGTGTTATATGGCTCCGGATTGTTTTGTCAAATCATACAAGACGGCAAGATTTCGGTTACGAGTTCCTCCTTCCCAGATTTTCTCTTTCTCTTTTCTATCGAAGGTGTTGGAGTTCACGATAGGAAATTGAACCGTATGCGCAAGAAATCGATGCTTTGGCATCCAAATTATAATTACAGAATCTTAAGTTTTTGGTGATTCGTGGATGATTCGTTGAGCCCAGGAAGCTACTCGGCTAGGAAGAAAAAGCGGGTCTTTTTTGGCTCAAAGACAAGGCGGGACTGTCGTCGAAGTTTGGCTTTCGTAGATGCAAACTTTTCGATGTACGATCTTGCCAAAGTGTTCAAGAATAGGAAACAGATTGCTCAAAACCCCAATTCTGTTGGATTCTTGGATCTTCATAGCTCTAGATAAGTGATTACGTTTTGCTTTGGAACCTGTGGGAATAATCATAACCCAACATCCCGAAACGGTGAAAAAGTTTAGAATTGCTGATCATAGACGTAGAATCTATTTTGAACTGATACAAATGTGACTAGCAAATTGTCGTGGAAGATGAGAAATGGTAAATTGGTTACAGGGTACTTTTTTTCATTGGGCCAGAGATCACAGAGTGCATCATAAGTATAGCGAAACAAATGCCGATCCTCACAATGCCAAGCGGGGACTATTTTTCAGCCACGTGGGTTGGCTATTTTTACGGAAACATCCAGACACCATTGAGAAAGGAAAAGAAATCGATTTGAGTGATCTACTGGAGGATCCGATAGTTCGCTTTCAACACAGGTGGAGTGATGTCACTGCGTAATCTTCCATTGTGAGCAAGTAGATTCACGAGACGCGTTTGTTCACAGGCACTATTGGAAGATCATGCCTTGGTTGTTCGCAGTGGTACCAACGATTATACCGATGTATTTTTGGCAAGAGACTTGGGCGAATGCGTATTACGTTGCAGTCGAATTTCGATACATTCTCATTCTTCATTCAAGTTGGCTCATCAACTCCGTTGCGCATCGATTTGGGAATAAGCCGTACGATAGGTAATGTACAATGAGATCAACGTTGACCCACGTGCTCTACTCAAGTATTAATAATAAATTGCAGGTTTATGAACCCTACAGAGAACAAATTTGTTTCAATCGTGGCTATGGGTGAGGGATGGCACAACTACCATCACACCTTCCCCTGGGATTTATAAAGCAGCTGAGCTAGGAGACTACAAGTACAATTTTGCCACGGCGTTCATTGACTTTTTCGCTAAAATTGGCTGGGCGTATGATCTCAAAACTGTGCCCAAGGATTTGGTAGAAAAACGTGTGAAACGGACTGGCGATGGAAGTCATCCGTCAGTGTGGGGCTTGGACGACAGAGATCTTGAGAAATGAAATGGAAAAAATTCCAAATTCATACATGCTTTGGTACTTTATTTTGTCCCTGAAATCCGAACTCTTCGAAGTCTTGGAACAGACCAAGATCCTAATTTGTTCAAGACATACAGTCAACAGGCCAAAAGTAGCTCTTTGTTGCTTATTAATATAGTGGAATCATAATTAATCCTTGTGGCAAATGTTTGTTACAATCGAGGTGTTTTGAATGTTGGTTATTCGACTCGATGCTTCATTGAACTCATTGTCAGGATGTATTTCTAGAGTCCCACACTCATTTCTAGTTCTGATAAAAACTTCCCTCACTAGAATCAGAAAAAATCTCCAAAACACGGCGACAATTTCAGAATACTAATACGAACAGTGCATTGCACGAGTCGGAAAATTAGTCTCAATACTATTGGTTTCTCAATCTATTGAACATCGAGATCCCACAGGAAGAGCAGGAATTAGTTTCACTTGGTCCCAAATTCAGTTATTCCAAGAATCTCGACAAGAAATCGGCTTTCAAAACCACCAAGAATCGTGAGAAATTGTTGTCCACAAGATTCTTCAAGAACAAAGAACCAGATAGGATAAGAACCAAACTGATTAATAACATCAACTTAGAGTTGAACAAGAAACACCCCGTGTCTGTCAATGATAGAGAATTCACTCAATAATTTAGTCAGGCTTAATCCTTTCTGAATGACAAGAACAATAATGTGTTCTTTACTATGGCTGACAAAGGGAATATAACGGTAGCAATGGACAAAACTGATTATAAACAGAAAATAAACAAATTATTGGAAGACAGGAACAAATAAATAAGCCGATAAATGAAAATTCTCCGCCAATGTTAAAAGAAAAAAAAATAATTACAAGCTACTGAGCCGTTGGAATAAACTAGGTTACCCAGAGAAATCCTATCATAAATACAGCTTTACTCAGACAAACACAAATTTTGCAGGGATCTATGGGCCTCCCAAGGTTCATAAGGAAAATTTTCCATTGAGACCTATTTTTTCCATACGCGCACCTACATCATTCTTAGCCAAGGTGTTGAAGCAAATAATCAGCAACAGTCTCGCAAATCCAAAGTCATACAAAAATAGCGACGACCTTACTCGCAAAGTCAGAGGTCTGTCTATTCTAGATGATCACATATATTGCTCTCACTGGACATATCCTCAATGTTCCCTAGTATTCCAATAGAACGGATTCAAGATGCAACAGTAAGACAGCACTGTGATCTATTTTCAAGAATTTCTTTTTGTAGTGCGTAATTATTTCGACACCGTTTGCTAGAACTTGGCATATTTCAGCTTTGTGGGTTTCAAATAAGGTTCAAACGGACTTTGGAATATATTGAGGAAGACACAACTATGATGAGCGGCAAATTCTAAGAAGTATAAAATTTGGGTAGACTTGCCACAGAAGAAGCTATATCTTCTGGTATTTTATTATTGGTGCTCAATTACAACATGAAAGAAATTAAAACATGAAAGAAATTTATTTGTCACTTACCCGATAGGGTAGGTATCGCTCCTGTCAACCCACTGCAATTTATCGGCAGTCAATGCACTCGCTAACGTTGACAAGGTAGGAACTTGAACTATTGACTCATGGAATTTTCTTACACTGGTAAAAGACGATTTGTGGTTTCCCATCATTCGGAACAATTTGAAAACTCGCGAGTGTTTTATTTAGGATAGTATGGACATTCAATCGTGATAATAACTGTATGTTTTGTATAGAATTCTCCATCTCATCAGCTGTACAACGCCGAAAATGCCAGACTCGAATGCAATCGCAGGCAGACGATGCGGGAGTTACAAACGAAGTTGGAATGATTTCCTGGAAGGGGCTCACCGAGTCTCTGCGAGGGCTCATTTTCATCTTCAACGACGAGAATGAAACTTGATAACTTGTCGAGTACATTCGAAAGAATCTGTTGCTCGAACGATTGCAGAGAGCTTTGTTGCATCAAACGCAGCTCGTTATTAGAAATAAGCAAAGTGCACGTCAAATGAGCTTCCCGAAAACCGATCTGCAATATTTCATAAGATTCGACAGAGACGTATTATTATGCATGTAGGTTGCAGTTTGCAGTTGCAAACTACATACATCGTGAGCTATCCGCGCAGGCTGCACTCGATCTCAGATGCGCATCGGCGGTGCGCAACGCCCGATATGCCGCCCTCAGCCCGAAATGCATTCGCAACGCACGGGGTCAACGTCGAGCCCCGGCACAGTTGTCGTTGCCTGCCCCATATGAGCGCGTGCGAGCAATTTCGTACATTTTTGCTTTCAGTTCCATAGACGTAAGTAATTTCCCGTGACACGGCTGTATATACGCGGACGATGTATCTGCAAGTCTGCCATATAAGCTGATGCACCGGGTCCGCGGGTGGGTGCGTCGGTGTGTCTCGCTCATCGGCGTGTGTGAGTGCGTTCGCAGCTTGCGAACGCGAGGAGGCAGCAGCAGTCGGCACTGTCGGCAGTTGGCCGCCAGCCGTCCCGGACGCGGCTCTAGTGTCGGACGTTGCTGCCCCCGGACAGTCCTGTCAAAAGTACACACGCCTGGTTGAAAGTTCAGTGCCTGCCGCGGCAACGAGATGCTCATCCTCGGGGCGAGCTCGCGCACCAGCTGAGTATACGGCACGGGCCCGGAGCAGTGCGTGGGCAGCTCGCCGCCCCCAGAGCCTGCTCGGCTGCTGCTGCTGCTGCATCGTTTATCCGCAGTACACCGAGGTGAGTGCTCGCCGCGTCCGTAGATAGCCGAGCCGTGATCTGGAGCAAGCCTACCTTGCGTAGGTTATGTAGCCGGCGCGCGTATCCTCGCGGACGTAAAACGAGCCCGCGAGTTTCTCCTCTTGTACGGCGAGTCGATCGTCTCGGGCTATCGCTTTTTGCTTGCTCTCTTCCTGGAACTCTCTCTGAGCGGTGCGGCTCCGTGTCTCGTGCGCACGCACGCCACACACTCGCAGCGGCGCCGTGTACGTGACGTCGGATAGGGGTGTGTCAAGCTCTCCGGAGCTTCGCCGAATACGGAGTGCCGCCGGCGACCGTGCAATTTCTGTGCTCGCCTCGAAATCGCCGCGAGGATCGATCGCGGGCTGTAGGCCGCCGTCACCCGGGTGCCGTGTCCCCGGGTATAGTGGAGCGCGGTGAGGTTAGGCCGCGAGCGTTGCCACGGCGATTGATTACGGGGCTCGGGGAATATAGCCGGCGACGGCGTCCCTCTCCCTCCGCGCCGGCGAGCCGCTCCGCCTCTGCACTCGGTCAGCTCTCGCGTGACTGATATCCTCGCGGGAGAGAGAGAGAGATCGCTGCCGCCGCCGCCGCCATTTTCTCGAGTCGACGCCGGCTGCGAGGTCGTGCTCGCCGACGTCCAGAGTGCGCGAGGAGTCGCTCTGTGCTCCGATCGCGAGGGCGTCTCGAGGCCCGGCTCGTCGTCGTCGACGTAGCCCAAGCACAAGCTCCGAGGGTGTCGTTCTCGAAAGCCGGCATCGCGTAACGCGCCGGCAGCGGCTTTTGGCTCTGTTTACACATGGGAAACCGGATCCGGTGAGTGAGGACACCATCAATCACAAATTATTCGACGTCTATTCTACATCCGATCCTTCGGTAAAACCCGTTTGCATAGATCGCTGTCAAAACTCGGCGAGTCACCGTTCAAGTGATGGAAGCAAGTGCAATTATTGTTGCAGAGGTGCATTTCGGAAGCGACTGTCACTCGACAGGTCTCGTATGAGTTGCTCCGATTTTGTCGCCCCAAATTATGGTGGCGTCCTCGTCTGCTTGGTTCAGAATTGATTCGAGCGTGGTCGTTGAGCATAAATTTTGTAGTATTCTTTTTGTATTAGCACGCTCAATCAAACTCTACTCAAAACTACATATTTCTAATACACAATTATCTTGCACGGATTTATTCACCAGAGTATGTGCTGGTTTTACAAATACACTTGTCATGTCACAGTGGTGTTAAAACAGAACACTCAAAAAGTTGGTGACTAGTTGGACAAATGATGTAACTAGTTGAGTTATGTTGAAGCTCCTTTCCTCTCTGCAACCTCTAACAAGACTCTGATTGCAACTAAACATTATTGATGTTCCTAATGAATGAACGGCCTGTGTTATGTGATATTGACTACGGTGTACAAGTATCAAACAGCAATCAGTTATGCAGGAGTTTGAGTTCGGATAATATTATTTTCGAATGTATAGAATACAATGCTTTCCTCTACTGACAACACCTTTCTATTGTCCAAGATACAAGCTTCTCTTCAAGATTCTCTGTGTCAATTTTTAAATCTGAAACATTTACCTATCAATCAACTGTCATGTCATTTTTCTTTAGTGAGTGACAATGGCAGGTTATCTCTTATTATCTTTCATCAGTGTTTCTAGCAATGAAACAGGGTTATCTGTATTATGCAGTCTCTTACGATAGATTTAATCAATCTTATCTCCTGTGGAGTACTATTGAACGTAGTGTGCCAAGTACTTTGATAAGCATGCATTTGTTGTTACCTTTCAAAGATGACAAAATTACTCATGGCTGTGTGACTAGATAATACTGACTCTGTTCCTCGAATCATTAGTTTTGTCGTATTTGACCCTTTTACAATTGCTCCTTCTGCTCTACCCAGTTTTGAAGCTAGCATAATCTTTGTTTATTGCTGAGTGGCTGATCGTTGTTGTGACACACCCAGATGTGCATTTGATGCGGATAGGATTGTCGGTTCTATGGGTTGAAAATCAGCAGACCAGTTGCTATGATATCTGGAATCAATGATTTGGAGAAATGAGGATTTTAATTCACCTTCCCAACTTTTTGACATAATGTTCTCCAATAAAAAGCTTTTGACAGCCTCTAACTAGCCATCAGCTACAAACCTGTTGGCTAGCTTCATATTCATCTTTATTAAGTTGTGCATGTAATGGATCTAAGGGTAACTTTTATTGGACTATATTCTGAGAGTGTTAATATTTCACTCGTTGACATTAACTCCCAGCAATCTCAACTGGGCTCTTGACTGAGTACTTCTTTTTTATTCTGTCTCATTGAACGGAAACCATATAGTATTGGCAAGTTTCTTGCACATTATCTCAATACTTTTCTCTCAAATATTTCAGGCCACAAGCAGATTCATTAAGACTGTCGTCTCGTGAACGATCATATCCACTGTAGGATTACCGTAGACATCAACTCATTTAGTTTTCCTAAATGGTTCATATCCTTATCACCCCTATGTAATTCGTCGATCTAGCTCAAATCTCATTCATTTGGCATTGAATTGAAATTGGTAGCATGTGTGAGCAAGAGCACGAAGTAGCTTTGGGACACACAATCAACTGAATTCCGACTTTGCGTGGGTGCGATCAAAAGGGTTTCGCCATGTTCAACTTCGTACCAATCGAGTCACGTACAAGAGCCTCACTCACGCACTCACAGGACATCGAACCCCCGAATTCGTTTTGGCCATACCTCTGTCGCTTCGTCTGTCACCGCAACGATCCGCGTTTTTCGCTCGTGCCAAATCAGCAGACGATCTTTTTCATTCACCAAGAGCTTCAATTCAAAACGGACGACCGTTCCATTACCTCCCGATCAACTTGAACCTCTTCGACGCATGGAGGTATCACATTGACTCGTGAATTTTTGCGTAAGCTCGCATGTATACGGAATGTTACTCGGGCGTGCAGCACTATATACCGTTGTTTCGTGGAAGGAAGAGGAGAGGTGCGACTCGTACGAGGCCCGGTGCGTGTGTGGGCGTGCGTGCACGAGTCTCGGGGGCACGTAGGGGAGTCGGGCTTCGTCGTCGGCGTCGAGTGCCTCTCGGGATGTACCCGCGGGCTTCGACGACTCGCTCCCTTCTCATTTGCACCGCGTACTACACGCACACAACGCACTCTCTTCTACACTCGCTCTCGTTAAAACGAAGGCGAGCAGAAAGGGCGAAGGGCGCGCGCGGACACCAAATCGCAAAGGGAGGCGGCCGCTTTCCGCGCCAGTGACCTTGAGACGAGCGTCGATGCTCGCTCGAAATTCGCGGAGAAAAGCCGCGGAGCGCGTCCAAGTCGAGCAGGAGGTTCCGCCCAGCTGGAAAAGCTCGCGACCGGCTGCTTAATACTCTCTGGTGTACGATAATAGACGTTGCGAGGAGGGATCGCTTCCACCGCGCGGCTGGTGCTTTTCGGCATGCGTGCAGCGTGGGACGCGTGCCAGACGTGAGTGCAGTGAGATATGTGGCTTGCCCACGTCGTCGTACTCGTGTTGCCGAAGTGCAGGCCAGATATTTGAGGCCTTGACTGATGCTGCGGCGAGCTTTAAATTCGATTCAGAGTCACTCGAGATCGACGGAGCTTTACTCTCGAATTTGCCGATGACGGAGCTTTTCTGAGCGTGTCTCTCTACCATATACAAACCGTCGCAGAGAATACTTCATGCCTTTTTTGATATTTCCTTTAAAGCATCGAAATGTTTATCAATGGTTTTTGGTGAATCGAATTCGAATAAAAATTCTATGATGTGCGCGGCCAACCGTCAGCACATGGCTGTATTCTCATTTAATAGCTCTCGGATTTCTGATTCAATTCTGATGAATCGAGCCGCTGCTATATCAGCACCGTTCCTCAGAATTTACGGGCGAGGCATCTTACCGTGTTCTCCACACTATAAGATGAATAACTCCATCGTTAAAAAAACTCATCCGATTCTCAGTTATCGAATGATTCGCCCACTCGCGAGATCAAGCCGAGCTGTAAGAGCTTATCTCCTTAGCTCTCTGTTTCTCTAACTCTCGCCAGCATCAGAGAGCTCCAAAAAACAAAAGTAGAGTCGCGTACGAGAAATGACAGATAGCGGGAAGATAGCTCTCGCGAAACGACACATCATTTTCGGCCAGCAACGATAATTCCTCTCATTCGCGCTCGCCGTGGCTTATCCGCGCTCTTGTGCCGTTACACATGTGAGGTTGCACACATCGGTAATGTGCGTATAATATGTGCATGCGTATAATATAAATGCAGCGCGTGGGGAGGAGAAAAAAAAATTCCGGAGCGGCGCTGATATTCCATGCGCAGCGAGCCCCAGCCCCCGGACACACGCGCTCACGATGCGCGCGATAATCTATGTTTAAACCGTGACATCATCGAAATGCCAACGCTATCCAGTCGCTCTTCGGCCCCCTCTCGTCGACGTTCACTCACCCACACACTCGCACACGGGCGCGCAGTAAGAATTTCCGAATGAGCTCGGGATTGAGATGATGCCGGTGCATCGGATTCGAGATCAGATGTGAGAGGGAAGCGACCCCTGCTTGTAGAGTCCAAGATCCAAAACGGGAAATTGGTCTGGGAAGCTTTGCGCTCGAGATACTTGCTTCCACTGGCATTTGATGTTTGTTCAGGAAAACGCTTAGAAAAACTCGCCACGGAAATTCGGCCTCTTCTATCGACTAAACTCACACAGGTTTACTCAGCCTGCTCAAAAACGTATACCTTGAACTTCGTCTTTGGTAATCATTTAATTCCAAGGACGGAAAATTGTATAGGGCCCCACGATCTTGTGGGAAAAGTAAAAGTTGAGTTGACATCATTTGCGCGAACCGTCCTCCGTAATCTGTTTTTGTTTTTAATATGTTTTACTTGGTATAATGATTACATTGTAGAATGATCAAAACACTGCTCGTTGTGCTTTTTTTGGATCTCCTCTCAACCGTCCAAAAAACCAAGCATGACGCAATCTCATTATCCAATCTGTTATACAGTTAGAAGCATGACCTCATACCCGCCTTCGAACTTTTATTCTGAATGGTCGTTGCGTATATGCGTTTGCGTATCTTCATTTCCATTCACTTGATTGGACTTGTGAATTGACGAGTCTCGTATACGATTCAGCACCACGAACGAGAGCCTCATTATTACTTGTCTGTTTTGATATTTTTGCGAAGACAGTGATGAAACTGTTGGAACTTTGCTGCTTGTATCTCGTTAATTGGAAATTGAGAATGACTCCTCTGTTTAGCATACTAAACGTTTCTCAATGTTGTCACATGTCACATATTCTCTATTATCGCTCTTAGATAGAGAAAATCCATCGCCTTGTGATTAGTCTCCGAGCGTTCATCAGTTGATGAGTGAAAATGTGAATGATTTTATTTGAAACTAACAAGTACACACTAGAAATGAATGAGCATATTGCGATTTTCAGCGAATGGTGGAGCAATGTTTTTTCGAATTGATTTTTCTTCACAATTTTGGAAAGCGAGGTACAGTCGTGGTCTTGATAGCTCTAACGTTATGGGAATCTCACTCGATATTTCTTGTCACCGATAGTCGTAGAGACACTTGGAAATGCATCTCTTGCCAATTTCGATCCATCCATTGATACTTATTGACGATATAAATCTTAATCAACGACTTTGTATAAAGCAAAGCCGTTTTTCGCCGACCGGGTGGCGACAACCGGTAAACGAAAGTGATAGGACTCATTCGAAGATACATTCCTTTCCGTCGTCTCTCTGCAGTTTTCGAGTCGACATCGATCTATAATCAATCATCAATCAATTCTCGATTGGATGTATCTCCTGTTTATTTGGATCTTACTGCAGCAACTTATCCTCAATAATGCTGCAGCTCCACTTAACGTCGGGGTAAAGAAAAGAGGGCGGGGTCAAATTCATTCTACTCCAGCGAGTAACTAGATAAAGTGAGTCATACCGAGAAGGGAGATTGAGATGACAACATCCTCCTTGCCATTCAAAAGCTTACCTCTACATTCTTGACTGTTTCCGTTTCCCTCCTTTGGGAACATTCAGCAGGTCTCTTCTCGTTCACGAATTGAAGTTGATTAAACTGAAAAAAGTCTTTCGTGTTCATCAGACCTTATTTCATGAAATAATATTGAATGCAGCATAGATACATCTGCTAGTAAAATTTTCGACCGTGAGATGAGCCGCCTTCAAATTCATTCCATAGGATCTTCAAAACAATCAGTATCGCTTTATTCTTCACTGCGTGATATCCCTCGTTATTTTCAAATGGTTTTGTCTGCTATACGAACCTTTCTGTCAGAATCAGATTATTGAATATTTATATCTCTTCCTAGAAATCGTTTGATAATTATAATCCAGTTAAGGGTGAGGGGCTTTTTCCACAAGCCAAAGTACACCATCTCGCGACCCATTCCAAAATTTGATTTCTGTTGCG
>JAPYYZ010001684.1:0-26146 GCA_030522705.1 Eretmocerus eremicus | reverse complement strand
AATCGGCCAAAGTCGTAGAGGAATCCCCCCATTTAATGTTTCTTTTCGTACGCAGGTGACTCAAGGCAACCTGCCTATCAGAGCGGAAGACATGTACTCGTGCAAGGAAATCGGCAAGCCGATCCTGCACGACACCCTGTTAAGGGTGACAGTGGAGCGAGACATTGGCAGTCGCTGTCAGAGTCCCGGCTTCCCCTTGGAAATCGAGTGCTCCAGAGGCACGGTCGAAGTTCGCGGTGTAGTCGTCACGCCTCTCAAAGTCTCGCTCTCCCGCACGCAGTACGAGCAACTGCAAGACACGGTCCAGAGGCTCATGTCCGTGCCTGGCCCAGTGAGCGATCCGCTACTCCACCAACAGGCATCTTTGAAAGCGTCTCCGTACGTCACCCGCAGCAGAGGAAGCGTCATCACCAGCACGCCCAACCTCGCCGGAAAATCCTCTCACTCGGAGAGCAAGTTCGACCTACCGATCCGAGTGAACTTCGAGCTGCCCACCTTCAGCGTCGAGCTCAAGCAAGAGGGAAAACTCGAGCAACCGCTCGTCGAGTTGTCCATGCGAGACCTGTGCGCCAAGTACGAAAAGCTACAACGGGGTGAATCGAATACCCAGGTGTCACTCCGATCTCTGTTAATGGAAGACCTGCTGTGCCCGGTCGGCTCGAGACATCGCTACATGATGCAGTCGTCTGCTCCCTCCAGGGCCAGATTGTTCGCAGGTGCGTATCCCTCCCCCATCTCGCGCACTTCGCACCGATGGATCTCACGTGTCTCTTTTTTTTTCTAGGTGTGTCGCGATCCTGCCCCGACCTCGTGTTCAGCCGGCTGACTCGTAGCACAGCTGCTCGAGGCTCGCTGCCCGACCGCCTCGAGACCGACACCCTGTACGGCGCCGTACCCGCCCACTGGCGTCAGAAGATCAGCTCGGCCATCGGCACGCCCAACACGCCTCCCCCGTCGCCCGGTGCCGTGACGGCCGAGGAGAACCTCGTGCTCATCAACATCAGCGTCGTCGAGCCGGAGCCGCACAGTCCCAACCAGGTGATCCACAAGAACGTCAGCGTTGACTTTAACTGCCTCGACCTCATCGTCAGCGTCGAGTCGTGGATGGTCGTGCTCGACTTCCTGGGCATCGGTGGCCCTCAAAGCTCCGACGCGGCTGCGCCCACCCTCGTCGTCGACGAGCCGGACGGCGCGGCCGAGGTCAGCTCCGACAGCTTCGAGGGCGGGACCGAGGCCGACGCCGCGATGCCCGAGCTGCCCGTGCACTCGGAGACGGAGATCGAGATAAACTCGCTGACGTTGGTGCTGCGCCAGCCGGAGCGCGAGATAGCCCGGGCGAACGTGTCCAACGCCAGCATGCACATCGTGAGGCAGGCCGGCACGTGCAAGGTGTCCGGTTCGCTCGGCTCCATGTCGCTGCTCGACCTCACGGCTCACGGCAGGCTCTACAGGGAGCGCTTCCTCTCGTCCGGCAGCAAGGCCTTCAATTTCCAGTACTCGAGCTACGCCGACTCGGCCAGTCGGCCCCACGACGCTCAGCTGAAGCTGCAGATGTCGGCGGTGCACTACGTCCACACGCAGCGCTTCGTCGCCGAGCTGCAGGCGTTCCACGCGCACTTTTCTCAACTGCGCAGCGTCATGGCGAATCTGCGAGCCGGTGGCAGCGGCGTGATAGACGTCAACAGGCGGGGCACCAGGTTGTCCTTGGAGCTGCACGCGGGAGCCCCTGTGATCCTGGTCCCGGTGAGCTCGAGCTCCGACCAGATGATACTGCTCGACCTGGGCGAGCTGTCGGCACGCAACAGGTTCCTGCCCTCGACTGTCAGGAGGGAGTGCCTGTTGGACTCGATGGACGTCGAGCTCGTCAACATGGACGTCTACGCCGCGAAGCGCATCAGCGCAAGCAGCTCTCAGGCAACGGTGGACGCCGGCCTCTCGGTCGGCGGATTCGTCGTGCAGAAGACGGGGCCGTCGCTGCTGACGGACAAGTGCCACCTGAAGCTGCGCACCGAGAGGAACCTCGACACTTACCTCAGCAGAGACATACCCGATCTGAGCCTGCACGGCACCCTGTCGACGATGGACTGCGGCCTCGATCCGTCGCAGTACATGCTGCTGAGGGGCCTGCTCGCCTACAACATCGGCGAGAACCTCGACGACTTGCGGGCCTTTATGCGCGAGACGGTCGAGAGCTCGATGCCAAGGCCGGCCGCCGAGCTCGAGGGCAAGGCCTGGACCTCGTCGTACCTCAGCCTCGAGCTCGTCAACGTCACCCTGAGGCTGCATCCGCGACACGGCTTGGCCCCACTCGCCAGGGTCAACTTCATCAAGTCGCGACTGATTGTGGACTCGCTGAGCGACGGTTCGCAGGACGTCGACCTCGTCTCCAGGGAGATTCTCGTTACGGACACGAGGTTCCAGGACGAGCCAGTGAATCGGCGCTCGAACGTCTTCACCAACATCCTTCAGCCGCTGCGCGAGAGCAGCAACGGCGTGTCCGAAGGGAGAGTGCAGGCCGAGGTGCACCACCGGAAGCGGGCTAACTGCGCTGCCACGACGATACTGCTGCACAGCATGAGGCTCACCGCCATCCTGGACTGGTGGGAAGCTGTGCGCGACTTCCTCGTCCTCAACTGTCCGCAGCCTCAGCCACTGGCCGAAACGGTGCCGCTAAGCTCGACTGATTTTAGTGGTGCTGGTGGAGGCGCTTCCAGTGGAATCGCTATGCCATTCGAGCTCAAGTGCAACATCACGGACTCTGAGCTAGTTCTCGTCGAGGATACGTCCCTGTGGGATACAAATGCAGTCATTCTAAAGTGTACAGCTGTTCTCGCCTACAGATCCAATTCGCAAAACGATGAGAAGCCCATGAGCTGCAATCTCTCGCACTGCGAGCTCTTCTCCTGCATCTTAGGTCTGGGTAAGTTCGCTCGATCATATTTCCCATCCATGCTGTGAATGCATTATTTGAGTTGAGATCGAAATCACTCGCTCTTATTCCTGATCGCGTCGGTAAATGCGTTTTAATTTTTCGAAAATAGAGGAGGAGACTGCTCTGTCTATCATCGATCCCGTCGGCGCCAGTCTCGAGCTGACGGAAGATAAATGCTTGGAAGTCCAATTGCAGCCACTGAGCGTCAGATTGAGTTATCACGATGTCAACATGTTCTCTCGCATGTTGAGCTCTCTTCCTAAGCAGACTCTACTTGCGCGACAGAGGCTCTCTGTCGATAATAACAAACCGCCTGCCAACGCCAAAAGTCACGTGCTGAAGCTGTCAGCGCTGGGTTTTGCCGAAGTCGACTGTGAGAAAGCTCTCGATACGTGCAATGGGCATCTCGACGATGCCGCTCTGTGGCTCACACAAAACGCCATACCCAACGCTGACAAGTCTACCAATAGCAATGATTTTCCGTTTAGGGTTCGTGTCCATCAATTATTTACCAATGACCTCATACATCGAATTTCTAAATGTTTTCTTTCCACAGGTGGTAGCAGTAGAAACATCGTGTTTGAAGATTTGCATTATCGATGACTGCAGAGACGCGGATGTACCGTTGCTCGAACTCAGCCTCGTGGATTTATCACTGAGACAGGAGTATTGCGGTTCAGGTGATGTTTCCGCGAGTTTTAGCATAGATTACTACAATCGCGTACTCAGCGGTTGGGAACCATTCGTCGAGCAGTGGCGGGCTTCTGCTCAATGGGAACCAACTTTGTCTAGTTCGCTCAGCCCAAAGAGGTTCAGGATAAAAGTTGACTCACAGGATTCTGTTAACGTCAACATCACATCTACCCTCGTTGAACTTTTTACTCTAGTCAAAGAAAACTGGACGCAAGATCTCTATGTCCTTAGTAATCCCGACAAAGGTAGAAAATTTTCCATTGCTAAGAATAGCAAAAATATTCTCTCTCGTGTAGTGCCTTGTTCATTCAGCAAATCATTCCAATCTCTTCTGCAGGTAATAACAAAAACTATAGAAGAAGATCACCTTTTGTGCCTTTTGCTCTGAAAAATGAGACCGGTTCCAAGCTCTGGTTCAAAACGGTCATTGCTACCGCTCAAGACGATGTGATCAGTGATAAAGAGTCGTTGAAGTATAATGCGTTGCAACGAGATGAAACTTGGCTTGAAGTCGCTGTGGGTGATACAGTGCCATTTACCTTTGAAACAAGGGGGAAATTGAGGCACAATAAAACTCACGTAGCCAGACGCCATCAAGTGGCTGTAGTTGTTGAAGGTTGGAAAGTTGTGGATCCGGTTACTGTGGACAGAGTAGGCATTTATTTTCGTCATGCTCATCTCGATTTTAAAGGATCTCAGGTGAGCTTGAACATTTATCATACCTATCTTGGCTAGCATTTTTTAGATCTTTGCAACGTTTCCCAACACTATGCTCACTTGTATTCCTTGCATTCTCTCACAACGTGAATTCATTCCTAGATGATCAAGACGAAAGCGAGAATAGTTTTCAATGTAGAATTAGAGGGTTCTGCCAGAAAATTGGTGACTGTGAGGTCTGCCTTGCAAGTTGTAAATAAGTTGAGTTTCAATGTGGATTTGAAACTCGAAAAATCGGTGATTTACTATGGATGTGAGTTTGTAGTGTCGACTTTTCTTCGCCCAACGAATTAAAGCATTGAATCAGAATTCTCATAAACATAACTCTACTTTTAGATTCTCCAACGTACACGTCTACGTTCGGAAGTAGAGTTTTGCAAGTACCTGCGGAATCAAGTATATCAATGCCTCTTACTCACACAGACGTGCAAATGTATTTGAAACCCGTGCATCCTGACGGAGCTTATCAATATTGTATGGAACCCATTGATTGGACATCTGTGAAGAAACCAGGTGAAGTGGCCGAGATACACACGACGTGTCGAACGAATCAACAGAATCATTTTAGAATGTGCGTTGCCATAAAGAGAGAAAACTATCCTCCTGATACCACGCAAACGTTACCGGGACATACAATATCAATACTTGCGCCAATGACGATATCAAATCTTTTACCTCATGAACTGATGTTCACTGCTGGAGATGAAAAGGGAAGAATATTGCCCGGAGAATCCTCCGATCTTCACAGTCCAAACGTGAATGATCAGTTGGAGATAACAGTTGAACTCGATGGCTATCCAGGTACCGGAACGGTTAGTACTTTGTTTTTGAGCATATGAGCCTCTTGATTTGCCAAATATTAGTACCTTCTTATATGGTCTTGATTGATTAGGAGACTAAATCGGCGAATGAATTATGTTTTTTTTCAGTTAATCATACCACAAAATAGCGGCTCTTTCACTGGCAGGATGCGCTTAGCGGATTCCTTGAAACGAATACTATTCATTCATGCAACCGTTATTGTGGAGAAAGGCTCGGCAGTACGCATCAACATCACCGCGCCCTACTGGATTATAAACAAAACTGGTCTACCTTTGGTTTTCAAGCAAGAAGGTGCCAATACAGAATTCGCCGGTCAGTTTGAGGAGAATGAAAAAGCTCGCATGGTAGCTCCCTTACTTTTCTCGTGTAACGATGAAGAGATGAGTGGCACACTTGCTGTGCGGGTGGGAAGTGGTCTTCATCCCAATGGAATACCGCAGTGGTGTCAGCAGTTTCACTTGCAACCTGGCGTGCAGGTGCGTCATTTTTTAATTCGAAAAAAAAGACTGTACTAGAGATCTATTTTGGAAATATCTCCAACATTTTCATCATATTTTTAGGTTCATCGGTTGAGAGTATCACTGCGCGATGGTAGGCCAGACATAGTTTATTTAATTGGAATCGCCACAAGAGCTGCCAGAGGTAGATATCGTGCAACTACGGTTGTCACGTTGTCTCCCAGATATCAACTGCATAACAAATCGTCGTGGAACTTGGAACTCGCTCAAAAATGCTTTACAACCACTGTAGTGAGTTTTAGATCCTCCTATTCAATTTCATTTGACTTTCTTGCATGCGTCTTGATCGATGTATCTTTTCTTAATATTATTCAGTCTCATCCTGATGCGCAAGCCACCTACATAACAGCTACGCCTGACTGTCACATGCCTTTCCATTGGCCGCGTCTCGATAAGGACCAACTACTTTGTGTTCGAATTGTGAACGTCCCGAATTGTATGTGGTCAGGGGGTATTATGCTTCAAGGAAATCATTCGCTCACCATCAATGTCAGAGATGCTCTGGGGCATATGTATTTTCTACGAGTGGACGTTGTGGTGCAGGAAAGCACATGTTTCATTGTATTCACGGATGCGGATACGATGCCACCGCCCGTCAGAGTCGATAATTTTTCCGAAGTGCCTCTAATAATCAACCAGGTTAGCAGAATGTCTTTTCTGTACTTGATTCATAAATCTGATCGAATCCGGTTGTTTGACTAAAACATAAGAAATTTTGTCTATTGCCGTCATAAAAGATGAAGAACAATTTTCCACTGCGCCAATACCCTTGAAAATGATGAAAAATGTTTTCTCCAGACATCCTTAACAGAAGGTTTCCAGTGGACTGTGCGACCTCATTGCTCAGTTCCTTATGCTCTCGACGAACCGACTTCTCCAGCTGCTCTAGTGTTGACAGCACCTGGAGGTGTCACGGCAACATACGATCTGAATGTTCTTGGAGAGTGCCGGGGACTTACGTATGAGAACTTCATTTATATAGCATTCACAGGTAAACATGACATTTTCAATTTTTTCGGCACAAACTTTCCCTGGTCGTTACATTGATAATATCGTAGGTACATTTAAAAATGATGGTGACCTGGGCAATGGAGAGAGTGGTCTAGATCCATTAGATGTTGAAACTCAGAGGTTAGTTCTCGAGGCCGGACCAGGAGGATGGGTAGCACTTCGGAGAAAGCAGTTTGGAGTTAGATCTCAACTGTGGAGAATGACTGGAGAAGGTCAACTCCAGCATGAAGGTATTATACTACAATATTTATTCAACAAGGAAAAAATGCGAGATTGACTTAACGGGTTCGGAATTAAATAGCCCTATCGTACGCATAATCTTACAGAGGCCGGACTCAACTCCCCTCGGTTCTTTGAGTTGCGAATTCATCTAATAGTGCAATCATATAGTCCCTTTCATCATTATTATTTTCGTGGAGCATTATGGAACATATCACTTATTAACACGAACGAATCTTTTTAATTTTAAAGGAAAAAATTATTCATTCATCTAATTCCACGATCTAATTTTATTATCTCGTCTCCTCGTGGGCCACAACGAAATGAAATTTTGATTCAGAGCTCTCAATGAAACTCATCGAATTGTAATTTAGGATCCAGTCCTCCCAGAGATAAGTCCAGCAGAGCACCGGACACGGTACTCGTACTCGACATTGCTGGAACTGCTCCTCAACCATTTACTTACTGTCCTCTGGCTTTAAGAAGACCAGATCCACGGCGGAGATCCACGCAAACCTGGCGGTTCACCGATGATGGCAGATTATGTTGCGCTCATGCAAATATGTGTGTTCAATCAAAAGACGGCTTCATGGGCTTGCAAGAAGGTACATCATCATTATTGCCCCCGATAATCATTCTCCCCGGATATTTTCTTTTCGAGCATGAACTTTCCATTCATCTATCATAGCTATTCTGTTTTAGAACTTGTTTCTTTTTATTTTAAGCATATTTCAAGATTTGGTTGTAATTATATCCACAATGAACGCACCGTCAGTTTTCTTGGATGATTTTTAGACCATCTATAAGAACTCTGACCTCGCCTAATCGTTTGAAAAACCTCATGTTCTTAAACGATGGTTGAAGCATTGATTTTTCGCATCAAAGATTCATGATACTCCATATTTTTCTCACTCATCTCGTTAGTTCATCATTCGTTCAGATCATTGTAGTGATTTCCGATCAAACTGACAACTAAATATTCATCTCTAGCTCAAGTGAAACTCTCGCCAATTTACTCATAATCCTAAATAGATATTCATCGAATGCCTCATATTCATGAGCTGCCAATTTTCGTCAATTTAATTCATATAGAACATTCCTAAGACACCCGTCCAATGTTACAGGCGGCAGAGTCGCCCGTTGGCAAATGTGTACGTATAATTTGCGAACTCCGCGACTCTTTCTCATCGCACTATGTTCACTATTTTTATTTCTCTAAACCTTTGTTAGTAGAAACTAATGCACTTGAGTCGCCTTGCACAAGACTAACGTTTTGATATTGGCACACGTTCACGCTTCATTAGTCTATTTGCACTTTATTTCAATATTACTCCGATATGATTCTTGTCTTCATTATTTTGCTCTTGATTCAAGTTTATAGAATGCTAATCAATCCGCGAAAATGTGGTAGAATGTCGAAAATTGAGCACAAAACAATGATACCTATGTTTCCACAAAACCTCCGATTTTTGCTCTCAACTACAGTTGACATGGTGGATATATTTTTACGACTTTTTTTGGTGTATTTGGATACATAAACATTGTTAAAGATGCATGGGAAAAAGTTTTACTAAAGATGATCTCTAATGATTGATCTGAATGTTAACTCTCTGGTTCATCCCCTTATTCAATATATTCATGTAGTAGATGGTAAGGATCAACTCGACGTTATGCATCGGATCTATCCAAACTTCAGATAAAGTCAGTGTGAATGCATTTATATACGGTATATCATTAATCATGCGCAGGAGTCAATCAATCATTTTTCGTTCCTGATCAAGTTTTGGATATCAGGCCGACCCAAACAGAAGTCGACATGAAAGTTGACTATAGTAACTGCAGCGCACTCTGCACAATTCATCCGAATCGTTTTCTTCGAAATGGAATTTCAAGTGTTTCTGCACATATAGCGTGAAACTTCATAATCACGAGGCACAGTCACGAGAGTATTACATTCAGTTACTTCAGAGTGCAATAACAGTTAAAAAACAACTTGCAGGGAGCGAAGCCGTTTTGGGCCCCCAGAGCCACGTGAGCCCAGTACCGATCGAGCAAAAGGTGGGCCGACAGAGGCTGCGACCAGGCTCGGGATACCTGTCTGTGCGAATCACGACCGATGGACCAACCAGGGTGCTGCAGGTACTCGACATCAAAGAAAGGGTGAGTGACAGTCGCGAAATGATTTTGGTACCAGTGAAAACGTTATCACAATAAACCTGATGTACAATATATTGTTTTTCCAGAAAAATACGTTCGCTTTGATGGAGGAGCGCGACTGGTCCAACATCTCGACGGCGCAGCGTCCGAATCAGCCTCAACAGCAGCAACAGCAACAGCAGCAGTATTCGGAGCTGAGCAGCATGGACTCGCGGGAGCTACATCTGAGCGTCGATTTGTCATCCGGACTCGGATTGTCCATCGTGTCGCGTCGCCCCGCCGAGGAGCTCATCTTCGCTCGCTTTGCTGGCATCAGTCTCGATCTTGTGCACACCCCCGCGAGCAATAGTGTCGAGCTCAGCGTAAAGGACGTTCAGATCGACAATCAGCTTTTCGAGGCGCAGTGCACATCCGTTTTATACATATCCAGGTGAGTCCGCCGCTTGCCGATATTGTCAACTTTTCAAATGTTTCTTTGAACATTTCAAATATTTCGGATCTGAAACGCAACGCCGATTCTATGAGATCCTCTAGAATCGGCGTTACTATCAATCTGAGCAATATCATGAAAACTCACTGCCGACTATGCGATAGAAGAGCAGAATCAAATTTAGTTTCCAGATTCATCCATGCATTTCCGCACATTGCACTCATCAAAATTTTCATTTGAGTTCAATCGGCTCCCGACAAACTTAAAAAAAAGACAAGTATATTAAATTCTGTCCCAAATAATGTCTATGGACTATAATAAGATCCTGTTATGCTTGATCAGGGCTTAGTGAAATTTCCCAGAACCATTGCAAGTACATCTAGCAAAACTTGTTTGACTCAATCTGATAATACACTCGATCTCTTGGTCTATCAGCCCTCTCTCGTAGCTAAAAATTTTCTCACGCTGCCCTCTCTTTTCACCCACACTTTGCAGGAGCTCCCGCTCTAGCGAAAGCGACTCGAAGCCGGCGATCCACGTAGCAGCCGAGCGACTAGCCTCGAAGAGCACCAACGCCGAGATCTACAAGCACCTCATCGTGTCCGTGAAGCCGGTGTGCGTCCACCTCGAGGAGCGCTTGATGCTCAAGCTCACGGCGTTTGCCGGAGGCGCCTGGGGTGCCCTCGAGCTTAACGAGCCACCCCTCGACGAGAACGACTTCAGCGCCCAGCGCATAATTTCCAACGTGAGCGCTGCTCACGCCAAGCGCTACTACTTTGGCATACTGAAGCTGGTGCCCAGCCAGGTCGAGCTCAGCGTGCTAACGAGCGCCAAGCTGCCACCGCATCTGCAGGCCATCAAACGCAAACTCGGACTCACTCTCATCAAGTTCGAGGACGCGACCATCGAGCTCGAGCCCTTTATACGCAATCACCTTTTCGAGAGCAGCCAGTTTCTCGTCCATTCTATCATCAAACACTATAAAGACGTACGTTGGTCCTCCTATACTGTCTTTCTACACATGTTACGCGCACTAGATGTGTTGATATTTGCCGTGACCTCTTTACATAATTCTTCTTTAACACTAGGAGCTGAAGTGGCAGGCAGCAATCATCTTGGGGTCTGTCGACTTTTTGGGCAGTCCATTGGGTTTCGTGAACGACGTTTCCGAAGGTGTGTCGGTCTTCATTACTGACTTCAACGTTAAAACTCTCGTGAAGAACGTCACCCACGGGTTTTCGAGCTCGGCCGCCAAGCTGACGGAGTCCTTATCAGACGGATTCGGACGGGTCATTATGGACGAGAAGCACGAGGAGACGAGACAGAAAATTCGCTCCAACACATCGAGCAGCATGGATCATCTGGTGGCTGGTGTCAAAGGCTTGGGATTCGGTCTGCTTGGTGGAATGACCAGTATCGCGTTGCAGACCTACGACGGCACTGTGAACGAGGGATTCCCGGTGAGACGATTTTTTCATAATATCTGTCATAAGCATTTGCCCAATCTGCACAGAATCGCTTCGAAGGTCCTAAAACTCCATTGATTTATTCATTCATTTGCTTCCAGGGTTTCTTCGCAGGTCTTGGTAAGGGCGTAGTAGGCACAATAACGAAACCCGCTGTCGGGATCTTAGACCTCGCCACAGAGAGTGCTACTGCTCTGCGAGAAAGTAGCAGAAGGTAATGTAGCAAAACTTCCAAGCTCTGTCAAAAGATTATTGTCGAGCTCTAAGAACGCGGCGGAAATTCATAACTACATTTTTCAATTCCAGCGCTCACAGACAAATACCGAAACGTGACAGACATCCTCGAGTAGCGAGCGGACCTGCAGGCTTGCTGCCGTCCTATAATGGCCAACAGACCGAAGGTCAAGAGCTGCTTTACAGCATCAATAATCGAAAGTATTCCGAGTTATTTGTCGCCTATGAGCGCTTGCGGAGTGGAGCTGATAATCTCAAAGTTTTGGTAACGAATGAGCGTGTAATCGTGATATCTGGAGGCACTAAGGGCGTCGTCACCGAAGTTAGTCTAACTGATTTACTACACTGTCAACCCACTCGTCGGATCGAGGGTAGCATTGTTCTACATTATATCGAACTGACGTCAAGAGATCCTGCTAGGATCGTCCACTCTGACGGTCTTGAAGTTTTAAAGAGACCACAGGTGCGCTGTGATAGCGATGATATAGCAAAATGGGTACGTACAAAGATTAATAAATCGCAATTGAAACCGATTCGAATACAATGTCTGTTCGCGGTTATTTGAATAAATTAGCTTCATGAATGTCATATATTTCAGGTATCCAGGCAGATTAATTATGCCAAAGGGATGCATGAAGAACGGCGTTTGACATTGATGTCTTCTGACAATATGCTTGATGACATCCAGGTTTACAAATAAATCATGGTCGCAATCTTTATGATTCCTAAGCGAAGGCAATATCACATCTACTCACGTAACTCAAACTCGTAAACATTTATCTTGCAAAATAATTTTCGCACAACAATCAAACCCAATTATGATGAGTCAACAATCAAGTGATGATGAAAAACTTACAAGACTGATGCAACGAACAAATGGTTAGTCACGGAAAATTTCAGTGCCATTTTTCGTCGTGGATGTAAATAGAAAAATGAGAAGTGGAAGTGTTTGAACTGTACAGTCTAGGGAAGTGATCCGCAAAGATGTTACCTTACCCATAAAACTATTTTCACTCCATACCAAAATGCTCATTGCTAAGAAGCAATACCAAAGCCCCTCTATTTTTATTGTCAAAGAGACAGTATCTTTTTTCGCACATTTGTTGTAAAATTTATCTGTAAATACCGAATGTGTATATTTTAGAAATGAATTAGCACGGTTTGTAGAATAAATCGACTAATGTAATTATTGCACTGTGAATAAAATACATTTTTTTATATCAAAGTACCAACAACTTGAATTTCTAAGAATCGCATTTCCTTGCCGAATGGTTTTTTTTGAGCGCGGAAGACGGGATGTCAGATAGTATGAAAATTATACATCGAACCGTTTTGGTGCGGCCAATCGAAGAATTCAAGTCCTAGACGCTTATTGTTAGATCCATGAGCAGCAAATACAAATAATTCAAGAGAGAACTGTGAGAAACTCGAATCTAATTCCAAGATTTGTGAGTTGTGAGACGAGTTAGCGGCACACCGCAAGTCCGCAAGCACGACAAGCTGCGCCATAGCAGAAGACGCGTTTTATTTCAACAGCAGGAAACACGTCAAAACTGCTCGATCGGCGGACGGAGTTTAAGTGTCGATACAAGTTGAATCATTTGATTGATATTGCAAGCGCAGTAAGATTTAGTTAATGAATGTATCAACTCCACAATGAGCGTCTAGTCACGGTGGAGCTAGCAACGATAACGCACTGGTAGTGAAAAATACTTGACTTAACCTGTAAAAAAATGGACGATACCTTTTTGCAGGACGAGGGACCATCTTTTGACAGAGCCACTCTAGAAATCAAAAACGAAAATAGTGAAACAGCAAGGAGTAGGCCAAGTATGCCATTTTATTGTGATTATAGTGAAGTAGCAATGTCATAAGCGAAAGTTCTTGATGCAACAATGTTTTTCTATACATAGGTGTGACAAACACCAAGAGCAGTCCTGATGATGGTGCTTCAAAACCTAAAGAAGGGAATGTGCCCATTGGTGTGCCTGGTATTCCATATGCTCGGATTGATTGTCATACATTCTTCTCAGATAGAAATGAAGTTGTAGAAAAAGCTCTTGCTGACTGTCAAAGAGACCTTCTTAGCAGTACAGAAGAAGATGAACTTGTTGGATCTTGGATGTTGACTGAGTGAGTAATTCCTTTCTCATTAATTAGTTGTTATTCCTCTATGTACTGTACAGCTCCTTTCAATGACAATAATAAAATTATTCTAGAATAACCATATGGGATACAGAGAAAGAAAGGTTAATCCTTCTGACAAAAGATGCACTGTACTCAGTAAAATATGATCTAATATCACTGAGAATAGTGGAATATAATAGAATAACTTTATCAGATATTGATACTTTGATAAGCGGCGAACTTGTGTACCCTCCAACATCTCTTTTACCGTGAGTTTTTTCTACTAATTACCATGAAACACTAATTGGAATAGAATGCATCTACTTAACTCAACTAACAAAATTACTCTCTTGATCTGTCTCAATGCTTTCAAAATCATCAGACGCTTAAATGGGTTGGCAGAGGGTATATCTTCACTTATTAAAAGTGCTGTTCGTCAAGATTGGTCTTCAATTACATCTCTTTCAAGCACAACTGAATTTGAACCTAGGTATAAATTGAGTAGTTTGTACATTCAACTGTCATCATTATTTCCAATGCAAATTTCATCAAGTTTGATTTGTTTGTAGCTTTGTCCCATGTTTTGTTGGATCCAAATTCAATCCCTCATTGGTAGCTTCAATTATAAGAATTCATTTGCACATCATTTGATATTCATTCAGTTCATGATGTTACCTTTAATTATTTATTATATCATAGCACTGAAGACTTTTCTATGTCAGTTGATGAAAACCTCTCTTGATTGTGTAGGAGTAGGAATATGCTTGGCATGCGATTGATGTGGAATAAGGGTCAACCGTTGTCTATTGATAAAAAGTGGAACCCTTTTGCAAAAAATATTCCCTGGTTAACTTTTACAAGCCATCCTCTGTACTGGCATAAAGGTAAGTAGAATTAGGAATAAGCTGATAACGTTTTTTTTTATGCGATTCATGGTAGAACCTCTGGTTGGGTACTTGGAAGAGTTACATCAGTTCAAAGATCTCATAATCATGATGGTCAGTTTTGAAATATTTCCATGGTGATTTCTAAAGGTTCTTTCTCATTTATACCATCAATTCAAAAATAATGATAGACAGAGAGACAATTCTGTCAATACTGCTGATGGAAGTCTTAGCTTTGTTGTTCAATAAAACATACCACAGCCTATATTTTGGATCTACAATTGAAAAAGATGGTTTTTACCACACGGGGACAACAGTACGTGATTCTCTCCCGCTCCGCCGAGCGGGACCCACACGTACTTTCTCTCGCTTCTAGGAAGTGAAGAGGATCACCCCCTCTCGGGTTCTTATCACTCTCGGCTTCGCCTCGAGCGATAATGTTCACCCGAGAGGGACTAACCCTCTTTTACTCCCTAGGTGCGTAATGTACTATTCTGATGTCAGACTAACATCTTGCAATTTTTTCCTTTGTGATGATTCTGATATCATTCCATATACTTGCCCAGTAGCTCTCTTGATTTTGATTCATATCACTCTATCATGAAGAATATTATCATAATGATTGATCCCATTAAAAATTCACATTGTTTTCAATTATCAAGTCATTCTGAACTGAAGAGCACATCATTTTCATTTGGATCATTTGATAATTTGGTTTCAGGGTCGGAGTCAGATAGAACTAAGTATGATGTTCATGCTCTTCATACAGCACTCCAAGATCTAATATCAGAACAGTGTCTCAAATTAGAGAGTCCTATTCTCATTGAAAATTATGTTGGAATAGGCTCGCTTGTACATAATCGAACTGGTTTAGGTTTTTTTAAGATTCGAGGGAAAGTTAGTTTCTAGACCTATTGTGAGATACTCCTTGATTATGGCTTGTTAATAATTTTGGACTGTTCTTCAGTATTCTGTCGTTATTCTAATTCATTCCATTTCAACTGTTCAACTATAAGTATGAATGCAGAACGAAAGAAAAAAATTATTAGTGCACTGCTAACTTACGCCTTTTATCATGTCTTGAAAATTGGGGCTGCTTTAGTATTTTACCTCGTACTCTCATATGCAAAGAGTATCTTTAAGATTTCAATTTAGATGAAAATTTAGATGATTATCTAGGTGAGTTTTGGATGCTTGTTAGACTGTACATTATAGACAGATACTGTACATATGATCATTTGACCTCATACCTGAAATGTGTTGTGGAGCTGAGCAACAGGTGTCTGGTGACTTAACGAATACCATATTGGAAATATTTATCTTATTCTTGCACTAACTATTGATTCATAAGATCATTTTCATAGTGTACAGACTCAGATATTTAGTACAAAATGGTTTGATACTTACTAACTTCACTCTCTCTTTTATTTCTGGCTTGTTTGTTTAGCATTGACTTAACCTGTAGTTACATATAATAAAAGCAGTTATGAGCAAAATTGGGATTTTTATGATCTTTTGTCATCACATAAGTTAATCATTTATCAATCCAGTGAAACTCAAGGTTCATATTCTAATTGACAACTTGCTCAATCAACATCAATTGTGGGAGAGATATGCATCAATTAGATTTAATGATTGGTCCTTCATTGCAGAAAAGATCACCCAATATGTCTGCAGATTATGATTTGTGCATGACTACTACAGTAAGATGAACATAGTTTTGACCCATAGAAAATCAGTATTTCTTTTTGGATTTCTGATTGGTTTCCTGAGTTTCTTTTTGGTAGAATATTTCGATTCTATTTCCGAATCTTCAGTAGCCAAAAAGGCGCCAAAACCAGTCTCAGTTGCTGGATCTGTCAATAGAAACCTGTATAATGCATGGAAATCACAACTCAACATTGATGATTCCATGTTGGATTTAGACAGTTTCGTGTATGGAAGGCAACCCCTGGAGGAGAATGGTAAATGCATCCCCACTTTCTTTCATATGTTCAGAATAGACTATAGAGACTTCATAAATTCTGAGTATTATCCTTCAATTATTGGAAATATTCATACTCTTCTTTTACATTGTGTCTGGCATTGTCGAAGCAGACATTTACAGAATCTATGAAGAATTCTAGAAGATAGAGCTCTACTCTACTCATCAGTTTTTCCTCCTTTTCCAGGCCAGTCTAGAATTTTTTTGGAAGCAGAATGGCTCAAAATGAAAGTTCCTATAACATGTGTAGTGTTTGTTGAGAAATTCAAATTGGCAGATGCAATAAGGGAATCTTGGGGAAAGCACTGCAATAAACTTCTATTGTTTTCCCAGCACTCTCTTGATGATACTACCTCTGTGATAAGTTTGAATATAAGTTATACATCTTCATGGCATCTACTATGTGAGACAATGAATTATCTTTGGAAAATGAGAGATGAAATACCATTGTCTTGGATTATATTCGTCAAGGACGATACTATTGTTATTCCCGAAAATTTGCGTTTCATGGTAGCTACACTTGATCCTCTAGAACCTCATTATCTTGGACAAGCTATTGTCCTTTGGACAGTTCCATATAATGCTGCTGATGCTGGCTATGTACTTAGTTATGAAGCCCTCCATAGACTCATCCGTGTGTTTGACACAACTAAGAAATGTGTAGCCGGTGGAAAATATTGGAAGAATGAAGATTTCTATCTAGGTTTGAATGATAATTATTTGTGATTGGAATTTAAACATCATTTAATTCGGTCCAACTCGTTTTCATCGCGATATTAATTCAAATTCAAATAATCCAGTGTTTTCCGTTTCTCGGTCTACTTATTGATCAGAAAATTAAAATTTGAATCGGAAAATTGATAAATCCAAACCTTAAGAAGTTCCCAAATTTTTTTAGGAAAACACCTGGCATCTATGGACATCTACCCCACTGATACTAGAGATGCTCAATTGAGGACAACTTTCCATGACTTTTCAATGAATGCACTCTTAGGAGGCATAGCTAGGCCTGCAAGTTATCATTCACGATCTCTCTACCCACAAGGATCGGGTTGTTGCTCAGACAAAACCGTCACCTTCAATATTGGAGAGGCCGATAAATTGCGGACATTGAGTTACATTCTTTTTCATTTGCGTGTATTTGGAAACGGTTCTCATGGAAGTCAATCACCTTCTACATCAATCCCGGAAGATGAAGTAATTGCAAAATTATTTTCAAATCAATCTGATAATTTTTTATTTCATTTCCATTTCCATTTTCATTATTTCCTTTGATCTCGAGAGCTTAATTTTTACTTGTGAGATCCCATCTTAGATCTGAGGAAAGGGATTTCAGAGAACATTGCTTTATGATGATCATAAATCGTTATCGAAAAGTTTTTACTAAATTTCACTTATCTAAAAGTCTCAATTTTGTTGAGCTTCTATGCCAAAAATAATCAAATTTTGATTGAAATTTCAGGTTTGGAAATTAGCCTTACATCAAGAATTTAACCTGACTGATATAAATAATGTGTCAAATGATCAGTATTTCCAGATATGGCGGTCAAAATACTCCGATCCCGAGTACTTTATTGCAAAAAATTATCACACAAAATCAGAACTGAAATTGGACTCTCAAAGTTAGATTGTGGGGCCCAGCAATATTACTCATATAAGTTTATACTATAGAAATGAGTGTTTATTTTTGTTAGTTTCAACTCATACATGTGATATTTTGAATCATTTAATTTTAATACTACAGATGGAGTATTCAATGTTTACAAACAGATAATCAGAACATTAGTGGATAATGTAGCTATACTTCAGATATAAAATTTTTCTAGAAAATAGTGACTCAATTTATCTTATCTAACGTCCAACCTTTGAGTGAGATAACTTTGACTTTTCCTCCACTATGTCAAGGTTCCTTCAATTTCCTTCATTATAAACTCGATCAACATATGAATTCATAATTCTACTTTGATGTTGTGTTCATTGACTTTAAATATATTCTTCAATTGAGAGAAAACATAGATTCCTTAGGTACATACATGTGTAAATAGTATCAAGAGGAGGGTCAGCCACATTCAGACGGCCATCAATCGTTTTTTGGAAAAAAAATCTCGCTTAGTGAGGCTGAATTTCATCGATCCGTGTTATCATCTTGACGAAACCATCTTTACATTGGGGTATTTTCACTTTCTGGAAATTTAAAGATCAAAAAACCGATTTAACTCCCTGTTTTTTTCTCGGGTGAGTAGGTAACTTTAGTACACTCAAAAGAGTCTCGCCGGCTATCACCTAACATCGAAATCATTATCAAATTTGGTTTTATCAAATAGTTGATGGAGATAGTTTTAAAATGAGCCAAGATGGGAGCAGAGTTACGGCCATTTTTGACAGAAAACAGTTTTTGAGCCATTTCCCCACCCCACAAAGTAGCCTTGGCGCAGGCTCTACGATCCGGTCGCAATAAACTAAACTCAAACAGTAATTGTAGCAGTTACGGTTGGTCAAACGGACTTGTGCAGTAGGTCAGTGAAAAGCTAAGACTCTCGGCTTTCAGATGGTGATTCGAAAATATCAATTCGGGCGGATTGTGTTGATCAACGGCAGTTAAAGATGAGAAATTCCTATAAGTGTAACAAAGTTCGCACATCGCGTTGTAACTTTGTTACACTTTTTCAAGCCCCCATAACTTCGGCTAGAAATATTCGATCGAACTTTAACAGATATTCAATCAAAAGTTGACGTTCCAAGCTTTCGAACGACTACGAATAGAGGCAGCGGATTCACGATAATATGTAGCGACGACGAGCAAAGTAAGATAAAAATGATGAAGAGTGTAACAAAGTTGCCCCACCTGACGGTACCATTCGGATATGGTGCAAGGTTTTTTTCATCATTCTAAGAGTAGTGAAGAAGGAGGGAGGACACCGGAAAGCTTGGGTTCACTCAATATTTTGAGAGGACGATCGCCGCATTTTTCGTAAAAGTGCCAAACTTGGCTCCACTTTAATTAATTTTGACCTACAACAGCTCAAAACCTTAGCCTTTTTATGTAGTTTTTGAATATCTGAATGGCTATGTGGGTACTGGAGGCCTTAGAACAAATTGTAATTTTGCATTCGCGAAAGGTCGCGTGAGCGGACAAGAAATGTCATAAAACGCTCTTCGAGGCTGTCAATAGGGTACCCACTATGCTAGCTCAAGAAAAAGATGTGTTTATGTGAATTAACAATCTAGGAGGAACGGTCAAGGATCATCTGGAAAAGACATATCGCCACTGACTAATACCACCCCATTCTTCCGTATTTAGCTATAATTGTCAGCCCGTTCTTGTGATCAAGAACAACCCGTCTCACTACACAGAAAGGGGTAGTCTGTCCACGGTTACAAAATATAAATAGATTAACCCATATTCACACACTTGCGGTGTAGAATCAAAAATTCCTCTTGAATTTTCAATTTTTTTTATTCATTAGGGATCTACGGACGTATGTACATAATTATCAACTTAAAAATTAGCACCTGCTCCAATTGTGTAGAAATCATGAAACAATTTTCACTGGGCACATGCAGAAATTAACGAGGAACAATTAATCGCGCATAACTCCGTTATCGCTGCTCACCATTGAGTGATCCCGAATGAACAAATCTAGCTTGACAAATTTCGTTCGGGGTTAAAAGATGACGCTTTCTCTTTCGTTTTTATATCGCGACGGGAAAATAGTCGCGGCATTCGACAGAGGGCTAAAAACAGTCTTAGTAGAAAATGTCAGGGCGCGCGGTGGATGATATTTTCGTACTCAGGCGGAAAAGAAAGATTTGCGCTTGCAAAAGTGTTTCTGAACATGAGAACTTGGAACAGCCGTTACAATATTCAAATCTAGCATACGAGTGCATTAGTCGAATAAAAAAAGGTAGTCAAATTCGCTGAAGAGCAGCGAAGCGATGTGAAGTAAATAACCATTCAGAATGGTTTTATATCTATTAATCTTTCCCTCTCTCGAACGTTAACTTTGTATGAGGTTGGCGAGCTATAAAATAGAGTTGAACTCACAAATATATGTTTTTTGATTACAAAGAACTTGAACCTTCGCTTTGTCCTCTCAGGAAAACACCAGATATTCGCGTGCCTTGTAAGAGCCATAATGTCAGAACCACAATGCGCGCTTAGATGTATCACATACATGCCATTATTTTTAACGATAACTACTACAATCCTAGGAATAAATGATACTCAGAAGTTTTGACTGTTCCAGCCAATTTAAACTTTTCTGTAAGTGTTCAGAGACTTCAAAACTTGATCAACCTTCTTCAAAATCTATGGATCGCGAAAAATACCGGATTTTTTCGTGAATAGACAAGCTTCAAAGGCGCATTATATCGACCACAGCATGACTTCATTCAACTCGAAATGGTTGATCCGTGTCTCTCAGCTACATAGATTAGAACGGGATTGAAACTGGTGATCGGTATTTTATGATTATCAAATTATATCAAGTGTCAACGATTTTTTCGAAAGGTAGATATATGAAAATGATGTAACAACTTTCTTTAAATTAGATTCTTCTTAGTTGCACATTATAATTACTGATCAAATCTTATTACATACATGACTGAAAAATGTACATTGAACTGCTTGTACTCATTTTTGACCAAATGAAATTGACTCATATTATCACTTTGCAAGAGTCTCAATTAAGCCAAAAAGCCAAGAAGGGAATGATTGCATTACAATTCTGAAATGCTTATTCCTCAAAACTTCCCTAGCATTCATAGAAGCAAATTTTATAGCACGCTCTGATAATTTTTCAGCTTTGTAAAGATCGGCTAAAACCAACATCTCACCAACATTATCCACAGTTAATGAACCTGTAAGTTCATCTTCACAATATTCTTTTAGTCCATCTAACTTGTATTTATCAGCCACAGCCAGTAATTCTTTCTCTTTGCCTTTTGACTCTTTTATGTCAACTGTTCCTGAGTAGATAAATCGAAAAGCTTCCTTCATCACATCAGATCTGAAGTCAGTTATCTCCACTTTATTTTCATTATTCTCTTTCATGTCATGTTCGAACATGGCTGAGAAAACTTCACTACGAGCTGCCAGTATATTTTTGTGTAAATGAAATTCCTCTTTATCTATGACAAAGTGAACATCACTAAATTTGCCATTCTCAAAAAGTGATTCAAAGTCATCAAATTCACGACAACGTTTTTCTCCAGTAGTGACCATCTCAGAATCAGCAAGTATGCTACACCTTATAATGACCTTTCCATCAATCAACAACCCATTCCTGGGTTCAGCAAGGCAAGTCACTCTTACAACTCTATCAAATATTTTTGATGGGTTGCGGGAATATGGGAAGAAGGTTCCCTGTTGAGTCAAATCATCTTCCCCTTTCTGATTGATTATGGTCAATTTCACATGGAACAAAGTTAACGAGGCTCCCTGAACATGCAAGAGGCGTACTGACAGAAAGTCATCTTCCTTCCAGCCATTCGGATAGACATCCAAACGCCACTTGTAAGAATCACTGCCACCCGTCGAGAAAACTGGTGAAGAAATGTACTGTCCTACCTCTACATTAAAGTCCCAGTCAGTTATGACCCATGTATATCCAGACTTAATCTCTTTGCTGGATTTTGGAGCCATTATTTGCAGACTTTGGATTAAATCCTTTCAAAGATGAAGCTCGATCTCCGTGTTGGGAACTCATTCGATGAGTTATTGACCAACAGGATTGACAAATGTTTCACATGGCAGCTCATTCCAGATAGTAGCGTCTTCTCATTATATTGACTCTCCTCATGAATCTTTACGTGCATGCATGTTGAACAATTTTCTTAGAAACGAAAATCTCAATGACCCCCCTGGCTAATCCAGGTTAGGAAGCACTTTTTCGCACCGGTCCTTGCCGAAGAGGAATGTCCAAAAATCACAATTTCACTAGTCACCGCGGTAGAGCAATAAAAGACTTGAGCTGGAGACAGTCACAGATGTTTTCATTTTTTTTTTCACACAATTAAACTCCAATTCAGCTCAGGCACTTCAGCAGTTCACGAATCACGCGGAACAGTTCGGAACACGATATGATGGGAAGCATGAATAACGTCGTCTGCTGAGAGCGGAGAAATTTGAAACGATTATTTCTGACTTTATTGGCAATCACGGGAATCAAACATTTGTTTTTATATTTATATTATGTAAGTATGGCTTTTTTACTTCTGCGCTCCCTGATGAAATTTTATCAATATTTGGCGATCTATAGTGAACGTTTAGGGAAAAAACCGATTTCATGCGGGATGACGGGACGTCTCGTACTATATATACGGGTCATTGTCATTGTCTGAAGGGTCAAAAAGGGCGCAACAAGAGCATGGCCCGTGTTGGTTATGGCAATCATGGCATTCCCTCCACGCAGCCTCTCAATCACTATACTTTGAGGAGAAAATGTGCAAAAGGCCCGAATGTAAAAGTAAAAGTGCCTATACCTTTCTATGTGTCACGAACAAAAATTGTAACAAAAGGCCTGATTTTTTGACAGATATTGATGAAAAAGACCTGCAAAAACTTTCTGTATACGAAGAGTTCTGTTTAGAGAGGACCTCATTGAGTACGGGAAAACTTTCAAAAAATGCTTGTATGCACGAAAACTCAATTTCATCCTAAAATAACTATTCAAATGTGTTATTATTCTACCCTTACACCTATAAGCATCCACGCAGTGATTCTCAGTGAGAATAAATTTCTCACTTTCTTACATTTTTGGTAAATGTATGTACATACAACGTATGTATCTAGAACAACCAAACCATTTCCCCGCCGTTAGATATATATATTTTTTGTGCCCACATTCATGCTTGAAAAAATACGGTATCGGTGGGTTTGATCTGCAAATATTTAAACTTTTTGTGAGGAAAGTATGCGTTTGGCAATCACTTGATATTGGGAAAGAGAAATCGATTCAAGTGCTTCAACTTTCAAAATCACATATTCTTTCAAGAGAGTTTTTTTCCTGGGAATAAGCGAGGGGATTTGTAAAATTATGTAATGAAAGATTATAAATTAGTCTTTTAGGGGTTCTCAGAACGAGTTATTTGCTTTTGTGCCCTTAATTCACGACCATGGTCACTGCGCTCCGCGGCATTAATCACGAATCTTTCACGATATCACTTGCATCAATAAGTGACCTTTTCAATCTTTTCAAGCGTCAATAGTAATTTCGATACAAGTCGTATGGAAATTGATTTTCGCATTTCAAGTGATTTCTCCGGGCTTGATCCGGTAGCGGAGGGTCTAAATTATCTCTAGATAGCAAAAAAAAACCATCTCGCCCAGGCATCGAAATGTTTATTATTACGATGTTCCGTGTGCAAATAAAAGTCAATGGCCGGTGCGCAAATCCCGCACATGGGATTTGCGCACACTCAATCGGCTTCGCCTCGGCTGACGATTACATGTGATCCGACACCTTTCTTAGCTTAGGATGATAATATTATACTATTTGGGACAGGATCTATTGATTTACTGGCTGAGCACGACACAAATGGTAGTGCGCATAACAGCTGCGTTTGCTACCGTAATGAACGTATTCGGGTATATTTGCTTTTACAATTTTTCTGACTTTCATCTATTATTTGCGCATCGAACAATAATTTTTCACCTCTCCAAAACCTCAAATTTTCCGGAGAAAAATAAAATGTGAAAATTCTGGGTAATCTAAATCTCGACAAGTTAAAGCCTCATCGAGCTATTTAATCAATTAGTCAGTTCAAATATCGTGAGATCGAAGTGCGACTCATCCATATATGGTCCATTCCAGTGGAACTACACGATCGGCGGTTCGGACTAGGTATATGTATAAGGGTAATTCCGCTGAAACGTTGATATTTGGAGGTCAAAAACGTCCTAAGGTCAAATCAAGTTTCTAAAGATTCTGTGATGGATTTTTTAATAAATTAGAACATATAGAACAAGAATAAACTTGAGCACTAAGTTAGATCCAAATTCGTTTAAAAGTACGCCCTGAAGATGATATTTGAGAGATCGGTGCTTTTTAACAAATAATTCGCCCTCTTGCCCTTGTGAGCTCTTTCTGAGTTTCAAATAAATCTCAAAAAATCATCAAACTAAGTCAATTTGATACGAAAGAAGGTAAGCTTTCGTAGAAAATGGTCAACATTTGCGCCATATATCATTTCTATGACTTGCGTAATTTTTTGGCAGGCAGAAAGTAATTTTTTTCAGATATTAAGTGTCTCAAACTAATGATGGGGTTCTGAGATTCCACATTTATGTCCTTGAAAGGTCAATTCTTGATTACTTGAATAATAAGGAAACGTAGGAAACGGAAAGAACGGATAATGTTACTCTTATACATCTCAACTCGTGAGAAGTTTGAGATATTCTATGAGGTGGAATAACTTTATCAATCGCTGTCGTACGGCGTGAAACCTTGGGAATTTCATATAACCACCGAATATTATAAAAAAAAAAAAAATGGTTAGGACCTCTAGGATCGTGTATTTAGTGGTCGCCCTCATGAGACACGGAACTGGCATTTTACTTTGACAAAAAGTCTTTTCCATGAGATGGACTACTCTCCAAGGACTTTGTATGATTTTTTTCCAAAAACTTCCGGCATGGAAGAGTTTTGTCTGGTTATAAACTATGAAGAAAAAAAATAGGTACGGAAGAATAAGGAATGAGAAAAACCGATTTTCCTTGAGGATTGCAGAAGAAACGGGATTTTGATCAAAAGTACAGGACAAAATGTATGTACTCGTCTTGGATACCAAACGGCGACTTTGAGCATCTGTCGCAACCACACGGAATTTGGTCCTCAATACCATGAGTCTTTGAAGTTGTTGATCGCCAGAGGCTTTGGAGAATTCATACCGCGATGTCCCGACATGTAAAGACTGAAAGAAGCAAAAAGTACACGACACGGAACTGACATTTTGGCCCTATTTTTGATAATAGCTTTTGAGGCTGACCTCGGGTCGTAAAAGTGACAGTTGCGCCAGAAAGAACATCCAGAAATAAATCGAAAGTGATTTTTTTGGTACTTTTTCCGGACATTTTAAGGTTTCAAACGGGTCAGGACACAAAATATGCAAGTTTCCCCGGATTTACCCATATTAATCTCACTATTTGGCCGTCTTTGAACTACTTTGAACACACATGGTAGTTTCCATAAATAGATTCTGAATTTTTTTACGCTTTTACGCCGTAATGTATTCGAGTTTTCATCGGTATTCACAATCAAGAAATTTTATATCAGAGCGAATTGAGCCATATTTAACTTATGTCGATAAGATAGATCTCATCGATACTGGGACTCTATCGCTCGATTGATGAAATCATATTTTAGGAAATGACTTAATCGTTATTTCGAGCCACTTATCGCAGCGCTCAGGCTGTCGATCATAGCTTGATAAAGGTTCAAGCTACTAGCTTTAAATATTCAAATGGTTATGGTTACTTGAATGGCCGCAATTGAGAAGAGACACAGAGTTGGATTAATCTCTCCTGAGTGGGCTTATCTGCCACCTCCTCGGTGGCGCAGTTGGTAGCGTGCCGGTCTAGACTACCGGAGGGCGTGGGTTCGAACCCCACCCAGGGCGATTTTTTCATGTCTGTGTCGCTTTTTAAAAAAATTAAAATCCCTTCGGGTTGCAGCCACTAAATTAAAAGTGGAGCCTCGAAGGTCGTAGCTCGAACCTGTATCAAGCTATGATCGACAGCCTGAGCGCTGCGATAAGTGGCTCGAAATAACGATAAAGTCATTTCCTAAAATACGAATTGAGCCATAATCTGACATTGTTCAGAGAATCTACGCAGTCGTGGTTGGAACAGCTGCACACTTGGGTTCATGATCGCAAGAGATGATAATCAGCTGTTTCCACATTATACATCTTCGTCGAATGTAGACGAAATCGATTTCAAATATCGTCATCA
>JAPYYZ010001683.1:0-14624 GCA_030522705.1 Eretmocerus eremicus | reverse complement strand
GTCTGATCACTCCAAGTAGACGTTTAGTGTCCCCTGTGAGCACATCCTCGATGGCGCAATGGTCAAGGTGGTGTGGCTACAAACTGGAAGGCCCAGGATTGATTCCTGGTGAGTGCAGAATTGGATATTTCCCAATAAGGTTTTTTCTCAATGTCATCACACCACTGGGACATGAAATCTATGAAAAGTTAACCAGAAATGAGAATAGACGATTTTTTTTCGATAAATGATTCCAAAAATATCACTTGATTCATCAACTGATTTATCAAGTGATATTGCAACTGGTAATTTGGCATGTGTAATCAAGTGGTATATCAGTTGGGAAATCACTTGAGGAATCAGTTGGTTTCTCAGGTGATATATCACCTGATTTCTTTCGGCAGGGGGCCCTCAAAGCACATGATGGTTTTCCGTGTGAAAAAGTCACGTGTCAAGGCTTTTTTGGATTCTGGGGCTATATACGGTGGGTGGAGCGCGTGGCTTATTCGTACATTCAGGGAACATGATTCTGGGAGTTCATTTTCTTCGCAGATCGTTTTGATGTTCAGGAACAAAATACAAATACCCCGAATTCAAGTCATCAATTAGAGCAAAAATGAGTCATCTTGCTTCATCTACAAGAAGTGATTGCCGAATGATTTTTGCCATGCGCAAATGACGTGTTCCTGAACTAAGCGGATTTTGTTGACTTTGGGATTGACTATCACGGATTGTCGAATGTAGTTAACTGGGGAACCTGTGAACGCAATCAGTCTCACTTCTGCTCTTTTAGAAACAATCATTCTCTCTCGCTGTGCCTTATCAATACTCTATCAACTATATTGGTGAGGGAAATGAGTGCACCGGAAGGAGGCGCGTTTGATGACGGAGTCATCAAATCTTTTTGATTGGCATTATATTTCACAGGAATCACTGCGTCCTCCTTCGTTGAGATCAATCCATTTCCTCCCATCTCATTTATGCTTATATTATACGTGTTCAGAATGCGCATGAAATACTTTTTGGCCACTTCCACCGATCAAAGTTATCAAATTTTCCATCCTCTGGGCGTAAATGGTGGATGATTTCGAGTTGATCTACAGTCTTCTGCATCCAGAACTTAGAAGTTGAACATCAGTTTGAGAGATGAAAATTTTGAAAACGTTCAATGATGACAGAAAGTCTGGCATGTGTGGATACGATGTTACATACATTCTGGATATTCATCATTGCCTGGAGCCGAAAGGGAATATTTCATAAGAATAAAAAGGATCAGGCCATATACTTCTGGATGAGTTCAATCACATGTGATAGCTAGACTCAACCCCTCACTTGCCACGAGTCTCATCGATGAAGGCCACGCATTTCGTATTGGGCTTGAGCAACATTCTGTCTCCTGCACCGACTCGAAGATGAAAACTCGTCTATATTTCGTTTCAGTACGAGTATCGTTCCGGAACTCCGTAAGAATATTTCGGGGGTGTTCAAATTTAGAACCTTCTCTACACGCCAATTGCGCTAATACGCATAGAGAGCGGTCTTTTTGCAAATGCAAACGGCTCAGTGGTTTGCCAAGCCAACTTGCGTGTACGTCCTCTGATATTCGTGGAGGAACTGAATTCGTGTAGAAGTTCCTCGTAGTTCGGAAATTTGATAAGAAACAATGAGAGCCAGAAGAACTTGGATTTATTCAGTTTCCTTTGGGAGACTTTTTCGAACTTCTTGAACACACCGTAGGCAACTATAGGTATTCAGGAGGGTTGTGACGAAATTCACAGAGTTTCGTTCAATAGTTGCGCAGTATCGACGAGTTACGAATCCGCCGAATACTCACCTCGGTCAAGCACGTACAGGCCGGCTGCTGTCGGTGAGCTTGGCCTCGCAGAGATCCCGTGTATATAGAGACTGTGCAAATGCGGATTCATACCTCGGCGTAAGATGACTCCGTCATCAAGAATTGGGCACGAGCGGAGTGGACTAGTGCGCACCCACTGAATATTGGAGCATCAGAGGGAACTCATCGGATTCATAAGATTCCTCGCCGTGATTGCGATGCAATCTATATTGGCCAAACAAGAAGATCCTGACGAGCTCGAGGAAATGCTACATTCATTATCAGAAAACTATCAATAGAGTCCGAGATACAATGAACTCAAAAAATGTGTAGAAATGATACCGTAAAGATCAGAGAGAGCTTTTGACTATCCTATAGTGATCGCCAATTCACTCGCTTGTATTCTCACACTCTCATTCTTCTTTTTTGTAAGTACCACTTCGTGCATGGCTCTGCAGTTGGAAGCGATCGCTTGCCGTCGCTAGTCTTGCGGACGCCTGTCAGCTTTTGATTCCGATACAAGTGAATTTCAGTTCCTCATAGTTTCTCTGAGCTCAATAACTTCCATTTCAGTGTGTGTACCTTATGACATCTTGACATGTATCGCTTGAAATACAAATTTTTGGTATTTAGGGTGGAATACCAATTTATGATTCGACTCGTTTGGAGGAAATATCCTGCAGAGGCGCGGGTGAGTTTAGACGGGCGAAACGTTGGTATGAACCAAACAATAAGAAACTGCTCGACCAATTTAGAAGTCTTAACATCATTATTCCTAAACGAATTCATTTCGAGCACAAGAAGATGATATCACCTGAAAATGTCCATTCTATCTCAAAATGAATGGAATCCTCGCCTAGCTGAGTATAATTTTCCATAGAGTGGATTCAGTTGTGGCAAGCAAATCTCTCCAGCTGCCATATGCGCTACTCTACTGACCCATTCACATTCTGCTGGAAAAATTCTTGCGTGGCACCCCTTCAGCGATGAATTCTCTCTTCGTTTACCAAGTGACAAACATAATTGGCGCATATTCCCAGATGTATATTTTGATTCGAGAAATGTGGAGAAACAGTTCAAATCCCACCGGGAGGTGGATGACAAAAGTGGAATTTTCTCGCAAATCGAATTTCGAAGTCAGAATTGCAATATCTCTCTCTGGTCCAGAGTTGGAAGCTGATCTCGAGATGCATGTCTTTGCTAGCTCGCTGAGTATTGGCCCGATGTCGATTCTGACCGATGCATCAAAAAGCTGAATAAATTTTGAGTTCAGCAGACCTTTTCCCGTGTGAAAACAAATGGAATGGACATGTTGATTTCAAATACGAAGAAGTCCTAATCAAAACTCGTGACGCTCCCGTGTCGCTCTTGTGTCGCTTCGAGACGCTTTGTTTATCCCCCGGGCAAATCGCATCTGCTAGTCCGGTGGTTTGCTTTCTTGGGAACAGGAGCGAATGATGCGAGTTCAGCCATTTGTGGGAGAATTCAAGTGCGAGAAATGATTGAGATTGGGGATGCCGTTTGCAGTGCAGCCTATTGCAATTGAATGGCGAGCGGATCGCAGTTTCTGGAGTCGGCAAGGCGGGTACACGCTGCCTCATGATTTTGACGCGCGTGGATGCCACGTGGCGTAGGCTGCGATCAGTTCACGGGTTGCGGTGCTTTTTGGCTCATCAAGTGCCGTGGAGCTGTCGCAAGGCTGCCCTACAGGTCCCGGACGCATGCACGTAGCCCGCCGTCGGGTGCTTTTGCATCGTCTCGATGCATGAGTAGCAGCCGACGCCGGATGCGCACGAAAACCGAACTTCAATGATCCACGCATGAGCCACAGTCAAGGGATTTGCGTGTGAGGATATTTGCTGATTGACCCGGACCTAGAACATTCCCGTACCATAATCAGAACTCCTCGATCTGAGTACGAGAGGGCGGCGGACAGGTTTGGGTAAGAGTATATCTGCGCATAGACCTAGGCTCGAAGAAATTGCATACGATCGATAAATGTTCTCAATTCGCTGACGAGGCTCTAATGAGGGGATATGCGTACGTGTATGTTGACTCAGGAATCTGGCCTCACAGAATTTGCAACGGAAACCGAACCTCGGAGATTCGCGTACCAACCGTAGGAGAGAAGATTCTCGTACGAGACGATGAGCGCATGGACCCAGGCCCAAAAAATTCGCGTACCATGAGCAAGACTCAAAGATTTGCGTATGAACTGTGGACAAGCGGGTTAGCGTACGAGGATATTCCCGTACAGACGAGGGCCCGGAGAATTCGCGTACGATAACTAATACTCAAGGATACCGGTATGAGCGGCAAACAGGGAGATATGCGTACGAGAATTTTAGCCCATGAAGTCGGGATCGAGGATTTTGGGTTCAATAAACGGAACTCGAAGATTCAAGTACGAGCCAGAGACAAGGGGATCCGCTCAGGAGAATATTCCTGCATGGGCCCGGGCTCGGGGAATTGGCGTACGATAAACAATACTTGAGGATTCGGGTATGAACGGGTATGAACAGTAAATGACGGGATTCGAGTAGGAAGACATTTGCGAATGGACCCGGGGCCAGGAAATTTTGTGTTCGATAACCTAATCCCCTCCATTAGCGTATGAGCAGCAGACAGGGCAGTTTGCGTAAAGGAGTATTTGCGGATGGACCAAGGCCCAGGAAATTTGCGAAGGTTGAACGGAAGTGTCTGATTTCCATATATGCAGCCAACGGGGGGATTTGCGAACAAATAAGTTCGAGCATGATTCCATGCTCAGAGAATTTGCAATCTAAACGAAACCTTAGAGATTCACGTATAAGCCGCAGACGGAGGGATTCACGTACGAGAATATTCGCGAATGGAACAGGGCCCAGAAAATTTTTGAACAATAACCAAAACTCCCCGATTTGCATATGAGCGGCAGACAGAGAGTTCGTGTACGAGAATGTTCGCCCATGAACCCGGGATCAAGGATTTTTGGTTTGATAACCAAACTTCCAAGATTCACGTATGTGCCAAGAACAAGCGGATTCATGTACGAGAGTATTCGTGCATGAACCTGTGCCTAGGATACCTACGTACGATGGACGAAGCTGCCTAATCTACGTCTGAGCGGGCGACGGGGAGGTTCACGCGAGAGTATCTGCGCATGATCCTGGTCTCGAAAGATCCGCGAACAATATACCAATCTCCCCAATTCGCTCATGGCTCCCTGCCTAGTTGATTCACGTACGTGTATATTCGTGCATGAACCCGGCCTCACAGAGTTCGCAACGCCAAACAGACCTCGAAGATTCGCGGATGCACCGGAGACGCGGAGATTCATTCACGAGAGAATTAGCGCGTCCCCCGGGCCCATGGAATTCTCACGATAACCGATAATTGAAAATTTGGGTATGAACAGTAGACGACGGGACTCGCGTACAAGGCTATTTGCGAATTGACCCGGGCCCACAAAATTTCCGAAGGTTGAACGGAAGTGCCCGATTTGCAAATGAGCAGCCACCAGGGTAATTTGCGTACGGATGATCTTGTGCATGAACCGAGGCTCACAGGATTTGCAACGCAGATCGCACCACAAAGGTTCACGTATGAGCCGCAGACGAAGAGATTCAAGTACGAGAATACTTGCGAATGAACCAGGGCCCTGGAAATTTTCGTACGGTAACCAAAACTCCCTGATTTGCGTATGAGCGGCGGGAAGGGAGTTTCGGGTACAAGAATGTTTGCACATGAACCCGGGATCAGAGATTTTGGGTTCGATAGACAAATGTCCAAAATTTGCGTATGAGCCGAAGACGAGGTGATTCGCGTACGAGAATATTTGCGCAAGGACCTGTACCTAAGATATTCGCATACGATGAAGGAAACTATCAGATTCTTGTATGAGTGGGCGAATGGACGATTCGCGTGAGAGTATTTTCGCATAGACCTGGGCTCAAAAGATTCGCAAACGATGGATAGATCTCACCAATTTGCTCATGAGCCCCCGGCTGGTAGATTTACGTACGTATATATCTGCGCATGAACTTGGCCTCACAGAATCCGCAACGGCAACCGGACCTCAAAGATTTGCGTATAACTGAGACGAGGGGATTCATATACGAGGAAATTAGCGCATGGATCCGGGCCCTGAAATTTAGCGTATGATAACCAAAACTCGAAAATTTGCGTACGACCCACAGACAAGGGAGTCCGCGTGCGAGAATATTCGCGCATGGACTCGGGCCCAGAAAATTCGTCCACGATCAATGAAGCCTCCAAGCTACGTATGAGCTGCAGATAGAAAGATTCGCAAACGAGTGCATCTGCGCATAGACCTGGGCTGAACGAATTTACGTACGATAACAGAATCTCCCATGTATATTCATGACCCAGACGAGTAGATTTGCATACGAGTTCATTGGCGCATGAACGAACGGTCCATGACTGGACTCACGTGAGAGGATAATTGCGAATGGACCCGAGCACAGGAGATTTGCGTACGATGACCGAACCCTCTCGATTTGCGTACAAGTGGCGGGGAAAGAGACTTGCGTACCAGAATTTCTGCGCATGGACCCGGGCCCAGGGAATCCGCGAAGGTTGAGGGAGAACGCTTGATTCGCTTATAAGTAGCCGGGGAAGTGATTTGCGTACGAATACATCCACACATGAACCAAGGCTCACGGAATTCGCTACGAAAACCGAAACTCGGAGACTCACGTATGATTCCTAGATGGGGAGATTCGAGTACGAGAGAATTCGCGCTTGGTCTTGGCTAGGAAATTCGTGTGCGATGAATGCAACTCCCCAATTCACGTATAAGCATCTGACATGGAGATTCGCGTCATAGAATATCTGCGCATGGACTTGGGCGCAAAGGATTCGCATACGATGAAAATATGTCTCCGATACAATCATGCATCGCAGACAGGTAGATTTGTGTACGTGTGTATTGATGCATATACCTGGCCTCACAGCATTCGCAACGGGAACCAAACCTCGATGATCCGCGTATGAGACGAGGGTATTGACGTACCAGGATATTCGCGCACGGGCCGGGGCCAAGGAAAATCTTGTACGATAACCAAAGGTCAATGGGTCACCATCGGGAACTCATCGGAAAAAATCGCCCGTCGAATAGCTCACCGTCTCGTACAGTGGAAGTTTCCCTCAGGCGAACGTTCTCGTACGTGAATCTCCCTTTCGGTAGCTCATATGCGAATTGGGGAGTTCCATCTATCGGACGCTAATATCCTGGGACCGGGTCTATGCTCGAATATCCTTGTACGCAAATCTACCTGTCTGGGTCTCATGAGCCAATCGGGAATATTTCATTATCGTACGCAAATCTTGGAGTTTCGGTTATCGAAATCTCCTGAAACCGGGTTCATGTGCGAATATCCTCGAATTTGAATCCCTTTGATCGCGTCCCATACGCGAATCATTCGGGTTTGGTTCTCATACGCAAATTCTGTGATCCCAAGCGCATGCACAAATTTTCTCGTACGTGGATCTCCCCGTCTGAGCAACATGATCGAATGCAAGTTCCTTGAGCTGAAGCCCATGCGCAGATATACTCTTACGCGAACTTCCCTGTCCGCGGCTCATACGCGAATCCTTGAGATTTGTTCATCGAACGCCAAATCCTTGATCTCGGGCTCATGCTCGATCATTCCCGGGATCATTCTCGCACGCGAATCCCTTCGGCTACGGCTCATACGCAGATCATTGAGGTTTGGTTTTCGTAAGCAAATTTTTTGAGCCCGTGTGCATGGAGGGATATTCTTGTACGAAAGTTCACCTGTCTTCCGCTCATACGTGAAACGAAGAGTCTCGATTACTTCATAAGCGAACTCTCCAATCCCGGATCCATGCGCGAATCTACTCATACGCAAATCTCATTGTTCGCGGTTGATACGCAGGGGAGATTCGAGTACCGACTGGAGTGAACATTTTGCGTGGAGAGTGAAATTGTGCACGCGCGAAATTTCTTTTCGCGGGCATAAAATGATACTGAGTTTCGTTGCGTAAGAGTCAATATCTATGGACGCTAAATTTGATTGCACTCCACATCATAACCCCGTGATGTTTTGAGAGCTCTCCGAATGTTTCGAAGGAATCAGGGATCAACTAAAGCACTCCATGCATGCCCTCTTGAAAATCATTAGCACGTGCTGCGACGTGGCAGACACTACTCACAGCAGGCACCCCAGCAAGCTCCCGAACATAGATTGAATTTCACTCGTCTTGACTCCTGCCACAGCATATCTCACGACTTCGAGAACCAGGTCGAAAGAGATGTGGTTGTAAGTATGAAGCCTGCTGCTGCGATCCCTATAGTATATGCTGGAGTGGCTGTCATGGCATCCACTACGACACGTGAATTTAGTGAGGTTGTTCCCACTCAAACAAGTGTGACATGCAAGACTTGCGCTTACAGCTCGCAGCTAAAGGCTCCATGTACAGTACCTTGAGTCGTTTTAGGAAGGAATTGGCAATGCCTCAGTACATTTCCGATAAAACAATTTCGGTTGCGTGATGCGTACGATTAAATGATCAGAAAATATCCTATTCCAGTAATCTCACGGTAGTTAGGAACCAATTTCCATCACATGCGCCAAGATCAATCATTTCTCTCCACTCGTCACACTTATGGTCGTATCACAATAAACTGAGTCGCTATTTACAGGAGTCTACGTGATTCATAAACAAGATGAGAGATCGAAAATTCAGTCTTATCTCTTACAAGGAGGGAAAAAGAAGTATGCGGGTCGACACATGGATGGCTCTGGACCGAAACAGTATAGCTACATTTTGGCATTTCAAAAGCTGTGTCAGTAGTCTCGATGCACTCGACTCGTAATCTTTTCGGGAGATTCTCCCAGGAGCATATAGATGGACTGATGATAATTGACGTGGTTATGCTGAAAAATTATCACCAACCCAGATAGCGTCTAAACCACTTGCTCGCTTTTACAAGAAGCCAAATGGTAGCTGAACCGTTCTGGTTCAGAGCTGTCCATATATTGCTTTGTCTAGTTGTAGTGAAGGAAATAGGAAGTCATGCAATATTGCAGAGGAACGATGTCGATGCTGAGTTTTCGGGAGTGAGTAGTTGATGTGGTGTTCCTGCAAATTCTCCAAGGGCACTTCATTTCGCAATATTCCAAGTAGCATGCCACTCCCGGAGTTCTCTCTGCAGAGCGGTATTTACTGACAAGCTGGTGGCATAGATGATTTATGATTAGCGCCGTGATGTGTATTTGTGAGTAAAAGTCATGACACAGTGATCAAAGAGCTCGTGAAAGATTCAGTCCGTCTTCTTGTCGTTCTGAAATAACGGTGAGCTAACGAATCCAGAATGTTTGACTAGCATAGCAGCAAATTGTTAGAATAAGGTTAGGACATTGCAATCTTTCAGGAGTTACATTGTGAAGAATTTTGATCCAAGATACTATAGTGTACAGATTTATCTGATGGATGGACGATGACTTTAGTCAGTGATCGGGCTAAGCCCCAAGCTAGAACGTAGATATTTCCTCCGGTTAAGTGGATGATATGTAGCCGGCAAAGTTCTCAACGTATTTTCTATTTGCAAACATAGAGCAGACTGGATATATTAATCTCCTAAATCTGCTGTATGGGACACACTGAGGCACTTGCTGTGAGTAGTGTCCGTCACGCCGCAGCGCCTACTGGTTATTCCCAGGAGAACATGCATGAATTACTTTAATTGATCCCTGATTCTCTGAAAACATTCGGAGAGCTCCAGAAATAGCACGCGATTATGTTGTAGGGGGCAATCAAATTCAGCGTCCATAGATATTTATTCCCACGCGACAAAAATCAATATCATTTTACGTCCGCGAAAAAAGATCTTGCCCGCGCACAATCTCGTTCAACACGCGAAATTTCCACTTCTAAAGATACACTGGGATCCAGCAAATTAATCGGTCCCGGATTCATACGCGAATATCCTCGTACTCGAATCCTTCTGACTTTGGCTCCCCACAAATATTTGCATCCTGGTTATCGTACGCATATTCCCTGAGCCCGGTACCGTGAACGAATATTACTTCCTACTGATTTGTAATTGAACTCAGACTGCCGGAGATCGGTTCTGATTGGATCATTTCCGTCCAGGCAGGGATCATTCTAACTTCATTCTAGTTCATTGAAATATTGCTCAGCATTCCAGACCGATCAACTCCTGATTCCACAAATGAATCAGAGAGAAGAGTCCTCGGGTCGAGGCTCAGCCAACCATCCCATGGAAACTCCCCGATTCGCGGACGAGCGGCAAACAGGGAGATTTGCGTACGAAAGTATCCGCGCATGGACCTGGGCTCAGAAAACTCGCCCACGATAACCAAATCTCCACGTTCCACTGACGAGCCTTTGACACGTACCTTTGCGGACGAGGATATTCTCTCATAGAAGCGGGCCCAGCGAATCCGCGTACGATCACCGAAACTTGGAGATCCGCGCATGGGCCACAGACAAGGGGATTCGCGTACGAGAATATTTGCGCATGGGCTTGTGCCCAAGATATTCGCGTACGATGGAACTGCTCGATTTCCGTATGCGCGGCAGTAAGGAGATTCAAGTGCGAGAATATTCGCCCGAGGGGAACTCTCAGCGGAGTAGACTGTTAGAATACTCTGACAAAATGCAGCGTCGCAGCTGCTCCAGAGCAACAGCAACAGCAGACACATATATGAGGCAGCTACTGTGTGTGAGTGCGCTGCCTGCAAACCCGCTGCCAAGCCGCTGCTTCACTTCGTGCACGTCGCTCGCGCCGAGCAGAGCTCCGAGCCTTGTACGCGAGCTTCGCTCCGACCTCGTGAACCGTTGAATCTCTTGTATCTTTCCCTCTAGAATTCGGCTACGAGCCTTGTTCTGTGCAGTGCAATGAACCGCGGCTGCGGACCTCCTTCATGTACAAACTGAACTGAGTGTTGTTCTGTGCACATCATTCCGACGCCCGCAGCCCACCAATATTCTGGTAGGTTATGGACGCCCACGCACGCCGTGCAAGTGCCCGTGATGGGGCGACTGCGAATCGTTCGAGATCCTTGGCACAAAGAGCGGATAGAAGGGATCACTCGAGAGGAAGAGCATCTCCGATGAAGCAAACCTAGAGGTGAGTGGTGTGCCACTGTTGTGCGGGAGTGACGCGGAGCATCGTTCGTGCCGCAAATTGCTCTCTGCTCGGGCGGGAAAGCGATGTCTCTCTCTCATATAGGAGCCGGTGGACACCGCCTTTTCCGTTCGAGAGCTCTCGTCGCCCGCACACACGGTAGAAGCTACCCGGAGATCAGGACCCGGGCACAACAGAAACCCAACACCACCGGGCGGTGCAGGATCGGAATATGACGCGTATCAAGCTCAATGCAGCTAGAAGCCGGCTTCGCGAAACGAACCCAAAACACGCCCGTGAGCACGTGTTTCGGAGAATTTGGAGGGAGGCTCGGGCGGCGGCGCGCGCGCGCACGAGCTCTTGTCCAACGGGTCTTCGTGAGGAATATGCACGTCCGAGTCGCTCTTTCCACATTGTGTCTCGGCGACCCTGGAACGTGTGTTTTTTTGCACTGGCAATACGCCAAGATGATTTTCCGTTACCTGAAAGGGACCTCGGACATGGGCCTTGTCTTCAGAGGAAAACCCGATGAGCTGAGGGCTGCTACTGACTCCAGCTTCAGAGACTGCGACAACTCTTTGTCCACTGGAAGATACGTCGTGAAGCTCTTCGGAGACCCAGTTGCCTGGAGAAGTGCGATACAGAACCTTTTCACCTTGTCTACGTGCCAGGCTGAATACTTGGCACTCAGTGAAGCGTGCCAAGAAATAGTCTGTTTGGACAAAACCATCCGGGACATGCTCGGACGAACCATGTACCCGGTGACCATCGAGTGCGACAACTGGCCCGTTGTCAAATGCACTGAGATGGAAGGCCACCACGAATTGAAGAATTTTGATGACTGCCTGGAAGTGATCCAAAAAAACCTAGAGGACAGAGAGTGCAGTGGAAGAAAGAATCACATGTCTGTAACGTACGGGTATTATGTAAATCAGTGTGTGCTAGAAGGAAAAGTAACCGTGACGTGGATTTCAACCACCGAGAATCAGACCGATCTGATGACAAAGCCACTTGCGTCTGAAGCACACGACAGACATAACAGTGAAATCATGAATCTAGAAGTTTACGATGCTCGAAGTAAACTCATGACCTAGAAGGAGGCTTAGAAGAATTTGATCTTGTATTTTTCAGGATATTTCCATGAGATACAGTTGCAGCGCTAAAACGACAATTTGGCTGAGAAGTAAACCTACTGCGACATACAGATTTGCAGAGGGAGGGAGTGTTGGAATACTCTGACAAAATGCAGCGTCGCATCTGCTCCAGAGCGACAGCAACAGCAGACACATATATGAGGCAGCTACTGTGTGTGAGTGCGCCGCCTGCGCACCCGCTGCCAAGCTGCTGCTTCACTTCGCGCACGTCACTCGCGCCGAGCAGAGCTCCGAGCCTCGTACGCGATCTTCGCTCCGACCTCGTGAAGCGTTGAATCTCTTGTATCTTTCCTTCTAGAAGTCGGCTACGAGCTTTGTTCTGTGCAGTGCAAGGAACCGCGGCTGCGGACCTTCTTTGTGTACAAACTGAACTGACAAGGGGGGACCAAGACCTTCGGGTGGCCAATCTCCACCAAAATTTTTCTACAGACTCGTACCACCTAGCATATGAAGAATCTAGAATATCTCTTACCAATGGGCACTCTGTCCCAAGATACAGCTATAGACATTAGCATTGCTAGTATATCTATATACATGACATTTCAACACAGGCCTATAAGGGCAATGCTAATGTCTATAGCTGTATCCTGGAACAGGGTGCCCATTGGCAGGAGATACTCTAGATTCTTCATATGCGAGGTGGTACGAGTCTGTAAAAAAATTTTGGTGAAGATTAGTGACCCGGAGGTCTTGGTCTCTCCTTGTCAGTGTTGTTCTGTGCACATTATTTCGACGCTCGCAGCCCACCAATATTCTCTTATAGACGGTGAGCTATAGGCAAACACGGAGAGTAGCGACGAAGCTGTCATCTTTGCTTGCTTGGAATGATTTCGTAGACAAATTCTTCGATCTCAGGTCCACGCGCGGATATACCTTCACGCGAACCTTAATGTCGCCGGCTTGTACGTGAATCAGGGGGTTCCGATTATCCTACGCGACTATCCTGGGTCCGCATTCATGCCTGAATATTCTCGTACGTGAATTCCCTTGTCTGCACGTTTCTCCATACCGTCTCTCTCTTGGATGGCTCTCGACTAAACGGAGACGCCTGTACCTGATTGGCTGTCTCGTATTCAAGGTCCTTCCTACGTCAGAACCTGCTCCTTTGTACTCGCTCTTCAAGTTGGAGTACCATGATGCACCCCACTCTACTCCCGGCGTACTCGAGCGGACGTTCTCGACTATAAAACCCCCAGAACTAAGACCTTGAGGCAATTCTTCATCATAACTGCCTCGGAGCTCATCAACTCCCTACCAAAATTCTATCTGAGTCCTGATGCACTATCTGAGTTCAAAAAGATTCTATTCAACAATCTTCTGAGCCGAAATAAGAGTGACTGATTCCAGAAAGCTGGGATCTCAGGCGTCCCTGTGATTCTCCCTCTCCCTAGCCGATCTACTTTCAATATGAATTTTGGCACTTTCTGAATCATTCCTAATCATCCCCTACTCCATCCCCCCCATGATTGTGTGGATTCATTGATTCACCCACCCCTTCTTTATTTCGTTAATGATTCTCCCTCCACTCATCGAACCTGCACTGCACACGCCACTTGTACTTCTCCTTAACCTATCAATAAATCACTTTTTCCAATACCTCTACGTGAATTCTCCACTCTGTATTCATTTCTCACTCACGCCTTACACTCAGTTATCATCTCGAAGAGCCTCTCGGGGTCATACTCCCGGACTCCAATGACTCTTATTCCAATCAATCAATCTATCAATCAATCTGTAACTCATGTGCGAATCTTCGAGTTCCGGTTATCGGACCTAGTACCCTTGATCTCGGGTTCATGCGCGAACTTTTTCGTACGCGAAACTCTCTGTCTGTCACTCATACGCAAATTGGAGAAATCAAGTTATCGTACGCAAATTTCCTGAGCTCTGATTCATTTGCAAATATTCCCGTACGTAAATTCCTTCGTCTGCGGCTCATACGTAAATTCTTGAGGTTTGGTTTTCGTTGCAAATTCTGTGCTCATGAGCGAATGGCTGTGTCTACATTGCTGCTCATGCGCATGACTCTTCCGTGCCGCATACGCACACCAGTAATATCTCTACGGCAATGGATCATAAGTTATGGAGATGCTGCTTGCACGCGTATACGCGAGTGAAAATCCCTGCGAATATGCAGCCATGTAGACGCAGACTATCGGGAGGATTCGGTTCTCGTACGTGAAATTGTCCCACCCGGATCCATGCGCAGTTACACTCGAACGAAAACCTCCCGCCTGAAAACGGGCGCCCGCTGTGGCGCCCGTCATGGCGCTCGCTATGGCGGCAGCTGAGGCGGCCATATATTTTGGTCGGAAATCTCTACCGCCGTGGCGGCCGCCGTCAGGAAAAATTTTTGTATATAAGAATGCGCATCATCAATTCCGCGATTGATGAGGCGTGAAGAGTACCTTATATGCATGAGATGATTATAGAGGAGATTTAGCCGGTTGAGGGAACTCCCCAGGGGGAGTACTTACCGGTGCCGCCAAGTTGGCGCCTCGTCGCTCTCTCCAGGTGCGGGTCCCTCTGCGATGTTGCT
>JAPYYZ010001682.1:0-37108 GCA_030522705.1 Eretmocerus eremicus | reverse complement strand
CGATCTGACGGCGCGGATACAACGACTGAGCAATGCGTGTGTGAGATACATATTTGGTGTGAGGAGAGACGAGCACATTGCCCCGTACAGGGAGCGCTTTGGTTGGTTGCGTATTGATTTGCGGAGAATGTTCTTTGCAGTCCTCTTGATGTACAAGATCGTGCACATTAGAGAGCCTGGCTATCTGGCTGCAATGTTCCCCAGGTACCAATCTGAGCGCCCCCAGCGGGGTGATGTTAAAGGGCAGGAAGTCAAAGTTCCGATAATGAGAGTTGACTATGGAATGAACTCTTTCCAGAGTCAATGCTCTCGGTTTTGGAACTTTCTCCCTCTTGGCATCCGGCAAATAACGACCATATCGTGTTTTAAAGAGGCCGTAAGCGAGTTTTTGCTAGCACAACCTCCACAAAAGATTGATGAGGGCACCGGACATTCTTCCAGGGAGTAAGGGCATCACTTCTGGATAAGTAATTTACAAGTGACCCTCTGTCACTGTTCAACTGTGATAATTAATTTGAGCCCTCACACTTGTTTTTATCTTTTTATCTTTTGTTTTTATCTTTAGTTATGTAAAATGACTAGTCACATCTGTGATAGCTCCTAGATCCTTGACCGAATGATTTTGACAATGCAATATGGGTATTTATGTACCTGAATGACTGATTGAATTTCTGTCATGTTGCAAATAAAAGGACATCTACATAGAAGATATCTATCTATCTCTCTCTTTCGTCTCTTGCTTACTTCACCCACATCCATCCATTTACCCGACCTCCTACCCACCAAAACACAAACACATACACCTACACCCACACCTACCCCTACACCTACATCTACACCTACATGCCACTCCTCACCCCATCATGACTCCGACGTCAACTCAAACCCAAACGCCTGACCCAGCTAACATGAGCATGGCCTGCAGCTACCCTGTCGGATCGAACTCCTCAACAGCTCCAAGAAATCATATTTGGTCTCTATGAGCGCATTTGCCTCTTAACTTCCCAACTCTTCTCTCTCGTCAGGCAACACCAGGGATCACCCCCTCTCTACCCTTATCTGACCTCATCACACCTAGCGCATCAGCTAACCCCTCTACTACCCCATGGTCGTCGACGCCTAAGACGGATTCAAATCCGTGCCCACCCGGAAACGCAAGGCGCATCATGAAAGACAAACCCAGAATAACAAAGTATGGCGTGACGACAAACCCAAAAACGGCAACCGCATCTGCAGTAGCATCAGTTCGGAAGACTCCGACTCAGAGCTTTCTGATGGGTATCCTTCTGCTGGCCGAAGCCTCCCTCTGATTCTCATTCGTGACCCCCTGACCTCGCCCAAAGTCCAGCGAGGCATCGCTGCAAACAACATCGACATCCATCCAGCCTAAAATATAATAAACGGAGTACGAGTCCTCCCACGGACCACCCAAAACTTCCGCACCCTCGCCGATTACCTCGAATCCAAAAAGATCGAGTACTCGGCACATCAACTCCGCGAAGACCGAGACCTCATCGCGGTCATCACTGGGGTCAATCAAGGTCTCGCTGAAGATCAAATCAAGGCAGAGCTCTTTGCGAAAATCCCCTCTGTGGAAAGCGTCCACAGGATGAAAAACGGAGAGAAGATCTGGCCGCTTGTCGCCGTTCATCTCGACCGCAAGGCAGAATCGGCTAAACTCATCTTCAACCTCGAGTTCCTCTGCGGACTCAGAGTCAAAGTAGAGCTGAAGAGGAAATCCTCTCAAGTTCCCCAGTGCTCCCGCTGCCAAAATCTCAACCACACTCACAACTACTGTCATGCAGCGTGGGTCTGTGCCTTTTGCAGCCTTAACCATGCAACCCCAGCGTGTAAGTCCGAGGATGACGATAAAAAGAAGCCAACGTGCAATAAGTGCAGGGACGAACACAAAGCCACTTACAGAGGTTGCTCGGAGGTTTCAAAGAAAACACATCTTGCTCCCAAGCAGAACCCTAATCCTGCTCCCCCCAATGCAGCCCGCCCCTCCACTCCACCTGCCCGCCCAGCCAATGCCCTCAACGCCCCCTCGTACGCTAGAGTGAAGGGAAAAAACTTCCCCCCTCGCACACACCAAACTCCCCCTCCCCCATGCCCAGTGCTCCTATCTGCACTGCTGAACACGATCGTGCAACAGTTCGTGCACTATCTCACCGTTGCGATTTCTCAATTCAGTCATAGACCGCACACTAAGGAAGTAACTCTCCTCAACTGGAACGCTCGTGGAGTGTTCCACAAGCTTACAGAGCTCAAGAAACTACTCAATGACCCCAATGTTGATATCGCCTGCACCACAAAGACCCACCTCAATCTTCAAAAAAGACCTTACCTAGACGGGTATGCGGTCTACTGGAGAGACAGACCAAATTCTCGAGGCGGCGAAGTCGCGATCGTGATCGAAAAGTCGCTACGTCATACAGCGGTCCACACGGATGACCTGGGAAGTCAACAAGTCTCTTGGCAAGAAACAATCCCCCCCCCCCTCTTAGTCAACGACAACCAGTCTTTCTCACTGGACGAGGAGAAGGCAGAAATCTTCGCTAACTCCATCGAAGCCCAGTGCTCCCCGACCCCCAGCCTCCCAGAACTCTCGGAAGTGCACAACACTATAGCTCAGGAAGGCCGTAACTTCCCCTCCCCCAAGAACCCTGACTTTCGCCTCATATGTCCACGTGACACTGCTCGTCTCATCCAAAATCTGCAGAACCGGGGAGCCCCCGGCAGTGACAACATTCGCAACGGAGTGCTAAAATCCTCCCTCGCAAGCATATTGCGGCCATCAGTAGCAATATGAACGCGATCTTGCGCTCCAATTACTTCCGCCCCGCCTGGAAAGAAGCCACGGTGATATGCAAACCCAAGCCCGGGAAGTCTTTCTCTGCGGCCTCTAGGTACAGGTCTGTCAGCCTCCTTCGCGCACTGAGCAAAATGTCCGAGTCAATCGTTCTATCCCGAGTCGAAGATCACCTCGAATCGTCAAAAGCAATCCCTGATTTCCAGTACGGATTCCGTCGTAATCACGGCACAGGCCACCAATTGCTGAGAGTCTCCGAATTCATTGCTGACCATTTCAACAGAATGTGGCACACGTCTATGCTCCTACTGGACACACAACAAGCCTTCGATCGAGTCTGGCGAGACGGCCCCATCAAAAAGATGATCGAACTCAACTTCCCTTCCTATCTCACATGCGCTATGAGATCTTTCCTCTCGGATAGGAGCTTCCGTGTTAGAGTAGGCAACGCACTCTCTACGCCGCGGCAAACCCAAGCCGGGGTTCCACAAGGATATCCGCTGTCTCCTACCCTCTTCAATGTATACAGCCACGACATGCCACAGAACTCGGACATTCTCATGGACCTGGACGCTGACGATGTAGCCCTCATCTCCTCCACCCCTCAAATCGAGTTTAGCCCCTCGCAAATCAATCACTTCCTGCCCTCCCTACTAGACTGGTACGACATGTGGCACCCCACTATAAACGAGACGCAATCCATCGGCATCTTTTTATCGAGAAGACAAAGACGCCCTCCAGGCATCAGAGTCAACTCCCACACGACCCCCTGGAGCAAAACCGCCAAATGCCTCGGCGTCACTTTCAACGAAGAGTTCATTTGGTCTCACCACATCCCACAAACTCGCGCGAAAGCTCGTGGAGCTTTCATCTCCCTAAAACCCTTCTCCGTGAACCGAAAAATTTCCCCTCGCGCCAAACTTGGGGCTTTCAATGCCATCATCCAAAGCATCTGCATCTGCGCTATCCCCATCTGAGGCTCAGCCGACCCCACACGGCTCAAACCCCTTCAAAGAGCTTTCATGAAGATCCTTTGCTCACTTGCTGGCTACTCATGGTTTGTCAGGAACACCCATATTCGTCACGAATCAAAGATCCTGATCCTAGTGGAGTCAGCCGCACTGCACGCAAAGAACCTTCGTGCCTCCGTCCAAACGCACCCTAACCCCACGATCTCCTCCCTAGTAAAATACGCCCCCAGATCGTACGAAGGAGTTAAGCAGCCCTGCTGCTTACTCATACCGCGCGCTTGAACGCGCTTCAACTCCGTACCTCGCTATTAGCGTAAGTGACCCTGTCTCGACGCCCTAAGTCCAGAAGGTCCCCGCTTCTCACAAACCCAACACCTTCTCTTCCTCTAGTCTCTCCCCTACTCTTCCTCTCTTTCACTCTCACACTTTTTCTTACGGTCTTTCACTTCCATCATTACCGGAACTAAGACCTTCGGGTTGGTGTCCATCGGGGAGGGGTTTTAGTGATTAGGCGCCTACGGGTGAATCCGACACTACCTCGCTCTTAAGATGTCTATCAAGATCTCCCCTCCTCGGTCTATCAAACAAAAAAAAGCATGCAGAGGCAGATCGGTCCCGGCAGCCGAAGAGAGCACTGTTCTCTGCAACAGCCGAGGTGTCATAACAGGCCCCGCCATCATACGCATATATAGAGCACTAGTCTGCGCCTGACCGAGAACCTTGCCTCATTCACTATATCGCGAGCGCGTTGCCTTTTTCCCAATCACCGATGCCGGCACATAAGCTCGCTTTGCCATTTGTAATTTCTTGTTATTCATTCTCATTTTTACATAGATAGATATATACTTAGATATTTCTATATATTCATATATCCATAACTGGGTCCATCTTTTGTACTGTATATTTTCATCAGCATACACTTCTAAATGGATATCTGGTCTGATAGAGGAGTTGTTTGAATATTTTCGTTTCAGTCTTCAGGGTATTTTCGAATTCAGTCGAATCATTTGCCTTCGAGAATTCAGCACAAATCTACATCCGCTAAATATTACATCCTGACGAACAGGTTTCGACTTTCGAAGTGGCCTCATTCGAGTTCCAGAGGAACAGGTTCTCACTTCACGGAGCAGCCTTGTTCGAGTTCCAGAGGAACAGGTTCTCGCTTGGCGGGGAACCGTTGTTCGGATTCCAGAGGAACAGGTTCGCTCTTCCGAACTGCCTGGTTCGAGCACGAGAACTAATCTTTATCCGCCATTTTGCATCATCGCGGCCAGACAGTCAATTTCTTAGATTTTCGCATACTTCTCGCATGAATTCATTGTTTATCTCAATTTCAAAAGCACGCAAGCCATACTTCATCTTTTTCGTATGCTTGTTGTACTTATTTCATTTCCATTCGAGCTACCTCAGGTCCAGCGCTGGATCCTGGGCTATACGCGGAGACGCTTGGCCAAAAATTTACATTACTGTCCCGCGAGACAGAAAGTCGTGTAAAATCATTTACCGCGCATTTTTTTCGACCATTACAGTGTCAAAGGCGTCAGTTCGAGCTCGAGCCCAAGTAAAGGTCGGCGTCGCTCCCAGTCTTGGAACGCATATTTCTCCGGTTCTGTTCTGTAGATCGACATCTGGGGAGAACCTTTCTGAAAGGAATCGCGTCAGCTATCGATTGAAATTAATTTTGAGACCATGCAGTTACGGTGATTCCCCGAAAACTCACATTTTGCGAACTTTAATTGAATTGGTCGCTATTACAATTCCCGTAGTATGGGTTTTCTGCGCATGCATATCAATCTTCGGCCTCCAAAACTGTTGCAAATGATAGTTTATCCAATGCCAATTCCAATGTGGCCTATCAGATGTCGATTGATGGAGCATAACCGGAGATAGACCCATTTGAAGCTTGACCTGTCGGACCTTTTCGAGGCTCACGGATTTGGTACCTTAGACTTTTTCTCATTTTGAAACGGCTGTATCTATGGTTCTACTGCATGGAATTGGGTCTAGCCTGGCTCATTGTAACGGTAATTTTACTGGCTACCAAGTCAAATCATCTTGAGAGTCAAGAAGACATGCCCATGTGAAAGAGAATCAGATTATTGGATGAAAATTTGCTTCAGGAACGCCACGAGAAATAACAAAAATCATGGTAATGATAAAATTACCATCTCTGGTGCATGGCTGAAACGCTGTCCAAAATTTTTCTTGTCAGTTTAGGGTACATTAAAGAGTGACTGTAAGAGCTTTCGGGTTAATATCTTGTGTAAGAAAAAATTTGACAAGCTGGTTCAATTGGGCATTTTTTGAAGCTTTCATTGTCCATTTTCACCATTTTCAAAAGCTCATAAAATATGGAAAACACCGTCGTTGAATTTCTGGGTTGAAACTAGACAATTAAAAGAGTATTTTCCCACGGGTTTAGTGGAGAAAAATTATGGACGTTTCTTGCAACGTATCCCTGAAGTTTCGATTTTTTCAAAAGATACTCACCTTCAAACCATTGTAGCTCACAGGCAAGACACGATAAAGACATTTATAAGGACGCAAATCTTTTCAGGATCTTTGAAGATCTTTGCGAGACCTTTAGACCTTTTTTGCAGAATTCTATTGTCTCTTTCTAGCTGGAACCAGAGCGTCTCGAAAAATCGCTAACATTCGCTATTCTCAATTGGGCCCTATGGCCCACACGACTTGATGAAAGAACAATGGAGAATCATTTTCTTAAAAAAGCAGGTCCTGACAGGTCCTGAGAAAAAAGCGCCCAAGTACGTTGAAAATGGTCAAAGTGGGTTGGAGTTATGAATTTTTGAAAATAGGCACAAAAAAGCGCCAAAATAGGCCTTTCTGGACCACAAGGGTCGAAATAATCTGAAACAAAATTTTTTTGTACTATTTCATCATAGTACTAACCGAAAAGAATTTTTTGGGGTTTTTCCCTTACCCCTCTGGTGACGGGTTTGTCGAGCTTGTTGCAGAATCCTCCATATTGATACTCATATACGCCATAAAGAGTCAAATTTAGCGTCTATTGGAGATGTTTGGTACTCATAGTGAGCATGAATACAGAAAAACCTATTATGGAGGGGCGAAAAAGGGGTATCTTGTTCCAACAGTTGGCGCAAGCCAAGAAGTGTCACAGATTCCAGGTTCCGCATACTTATTCTTTATGACTACATCACGGAAAATGTGTTCTATAATTGAGAAAGGATATTCTGAGACCTTGTGGCTTCATATTGATCTGTTCCAAATCATATTTCAGAGTTACGAAATTTGATGCTGTGCTGATTTCATGAAAGAAAATATACAGAAATGAGTTGCACCGCGCGAGACAATGGGGGCGAGTTGGGTATACACCCTTGCAAACTTGCAAAAAGTCACCTTAATTCCATAAATTTGGGATAAATTTGCTGTATTTGGTTCGAATTGGACGTATTTGATTTCATGTGAAAGATCTTGAAACAAACTTTAAAATGAGCTAAGGCACATTGGAAAATGTTAAAGGGGACCAAAGTTATGAGCAAAATGGCTTAAGGGGAGGAGGGGGAGCAAGTTAGGTACACTTACCTTATTTTTACATGGATGGAGATTGCTCAAAGTTTGACTCAAATCTTTGAACTTCCCACACAGCATGGGAATCTTTCAGAAAACTTTCTGAAATATTTCCACGAAAGATTGGGAATCTTTCAGAAATATTTCTAGGAAATGTTTCAGAAATATTGCTATGTCCCTCTCCAAGAATCGTTCCGAAATATTTCTCTGAAACATTTCTGCAATATTTCTGCGAATCATTCACTGAGAGATTTCTGGAAAGATTTCTGAAAGATTCCTGAAAGATTTCTGGAAAGATTTCCGAAAGCTTTCCGAGAGATTGCCGAGAAAGGTTTGTATCTGATGCTCTCAAAATTGATGCGATGTTCATAGATATTAGTTAGATATTTCAGAGTAAGAAATTTTTATTTCCTGGATTGACGTGGTTGGTGTGTGAGCCTATTACTCAAAAATTTGGACCTTAGATTTCTAAGGTCCGAAAACCACCTTAAACTCATCACATCTTCGGATACCGAAAAAATTCTTCCTCGAAAAGGTTGCGACCCGATATGTTCATGAAGCTTGTTTTTAGTCTAGCTCACAAATTTTGGAAAATTTAAAGTGATATTGATCAAAGTTTATATATTTTCATTTCGATATATCTTCTTATGTTTTGTTTCACGTACGATCTCGCCTGATGAGGTCACCCGGATCAGATGAAAAAGGGCGATAAACCGCATTTACTGTGAAGATCAACTTTCGAGATCTGAAGTAGATCTCTGCGCTCAGCCCTTTGTACTATATAGTTCATGATTCAGCTCGCGAACACCTACTGCTTATCATGCACTAAAGTAATTGATACAACTGCTATATCCGCGTGACTACGTGCATTTATTTGAATTTATTACAGTGCACTTGTCGGAAACATGAGCATCGTGTGGGCTCATGTTTCCGCGTGATTGTTTGTTCCATCATGAAAAGTTTTGAGAAATCGTATGACTCGAATAAATTGTAAAGCTTGCATGGAACAGTCTTCAAATATTCTCGAAACAAACTAGTGTCTCATAATAAGCATCAGATTGACTCCATGAATTCGCAGGTTCGGGCGAAAGTGTCACATCTGGCGGATAACTCCTGAAACGCTCTAAGGTAGAAGAAATACCAAACGCAGCTACGTGTCTGTATACGGAGGTCACGTGGCTTTTTCTACCTTAGAAAGCTGCGATCCGCGCCATCTCTCGGGACCCGAACCTGCGAATACCCAAGAGATAAATTATCCTTCCAGGATACTATTGGAGCAATAATTTCATGTTTGGAGTGTGTAGGTATCGAACTTTCAATTTGTCCACTGGTTTCCAACGACGGGGCCTAATTTCTCTGAGCATTGGACAACTCACCATGCGACAATCTGTTGATTTGTTGGTTTGTTTCACATCAGTCCACACTTTTAATTTCTTCGTACATTATAACACCTAACCATGATTATAAAACAGCGAAAATATATTTCTGAGTACAGGTATTGTTAACTTCTGAGATGATTACGATTATCACCAAACAAAACTAAACAAATGTCGAGGTAGTTGGGCGGGAATGAGTAGATATTGGTTCGTCTTGTGGAAATTAAGCATTCGTCATTTATTATCGATTCTTTCGTAATAACATCACCATACAAAGAGCGGGTCGAAAATAGAAAAACTTGTGGAGCTCATGACATTTTACTTTGATTGCAAGCAAGATTTTATAAAATAGAGCGATAAAAATGTAATTCGAACATAATACGTCCTTTCCAAAGTAAGAATCCAACGCATTAGGAAAATATTCATTCCTTGGCATGAGAGACATCAAGTGCTATCTGCTTTATCAAGTTGACGTCTTTTGCTATATTTACACTGCAGAAAAATTATTACTGTTGGCATGTCTGGTTTCCTTGATGAAACTTGGTAAGTACTTATATACCAGTCAATTAATGAGTTTTTACGCTAAAACTCAACATTTTTCCTCGGAAAAAGCTTTCATCTGCTTCTTCTCTTAGCAAAAAATTTCCATGGTCATGGCTCCAAATAAATACGTTTCAAAGCAGCACCATGAAATGTTATTTATGCAGATTTCTTCCTACTCCTGACATCATGTTCGAAGCGATCCATTATTTGACCGCGTAAATGAATCCCGCTTCGCAGGAATCAGGACACAAGGAACAGAGATCGACTAATTATACATCTCAAAATTGTATGCCTGGAGTTTCAGTCTTGAACGCGTGACTCCGAAATTCTTTTATTTCCTTCCAGTTCAGATTCATGACAGTTTTAGCTTTGGAATTAATCGAGCTGCATATTAATATTTCTGCTCTTAATATAAAAGTTGCGATTCCTCTGTCAAATGATCCATTAGCTGGACTGAAGACATTTCACATCAGCGACTCTAACAATCAGCAAGTACTGATCGAAACATTCATCCATAGCTTTACATTCGTACCAAGAGCCGAGATCCATCGCTGGGCTTTTGAGTAACGATGGTAAATATTTCATTACCATGTTCAAAAACCAGGAGGATCTGACGAGAACGTGGGTAGTTCTGTAGTTCTTGCAGAATTAGCCCCTCAACCGGAAAGTACATCTGCATTGACGCTCTTCAGGTCGCTAAAATGATCCACGGGAATTGGAGTTTTGCCAACCGATGCTCAAAATTTTGATACTCGAAGCAGTGAAGATCTCGAAGAAGAGCTCGGTTGAGATTCTCGAAATTCAAAGCAACTATTGTATACTACAGCTAGTAACTAAATATATTCACAGAGTAAATAAGATCACAAGCGTCTACGGACTTTCTAGAAAATCCGAATTGAAACTCAATAAACACCAATCGCATGGAGTATCGCAAGTATTGGAATCCGCTAACTATCATTAAAATAACAATTTATTTACAAGCGTCGTTCGTATTACATACATCTTCATAACTCTTACCATTCAATTATGCCCCATCTCTTGGCTGCATTCTGTCTCATCTCGTCATCGCATATCATCAGCTACAGACATTATTTCAGGAGGTATCTCATCAAACTCGCGTTCGTCGAGACTCACGTTAGCACGAGGAGTGACCTGCTGGGATGGACAGACGCGAGAGCATTTGATGAACATCCTTTAGCAGAATCAATCGGTAAACTATGTACAAAAATCTTTCAATCTAAAGGACTCGAATTTACTAACTGTACAATAGTTTAAAATATCATTCAGTCCATGATTCGCTTTCACTTCACTGTCTCCACGTTGGGCATCAACATCTCATATGGCTGATCAATGCAATAAATATTCTAGGCGCAAGTGGAAGAGTAGGCACTCGTGTCTCGCGCTCCTTCTGATCAAGGAGTACAATCCTATTTTCAGCGGCGCCGGCCGACGGAGGTTCTTCGAGTCTTGAATGTGAGTTCAGAGATCGATGGCCTCTTTGAGCGCGGCGAGTTGCTCCTCGCCAAGCTTGACCTTGTCCTGGATCTCGCGGCCATCGACTATGAGCTTTGCCTTCATGTTGATAAAGTGCTGGTAGTCTGCAAACTCGTCGTCGGTGAGGTACTTTGACAGGATTGCCGATACGTTTACGCTGCGACGATCTATGTTGCTCTTCAGGGTTTTGGCCTCCTCCAATTGCTCAACCAACTTGTCACGCTTGGACTCCAGCACCTTCTGTAATTTCAAAATATCGATATGATTAGAGCACTATCTAAACTTGGGTCACTTCCATGGGACGGCAGATGTTTCATCACTTTGTGGCAAGTTTGCATTTAGTCGGTGGTTGTGTGTAGCGAATGATTTTTTTTATTCTTCAATTTTAACTTCAAATTTCCATCTCGAATTGTAGTAATGATCTTTTTGAAGAACAGATCTCTACGCAAGTATGAAAGTAAAGAGTTTCGTATGATCAATGATATCGAAGTGGATATTATTTTAAAGAACGGTAAAACTCGAGCAGAAAATGATGCATTCTAGTCGTCATTTTCATCATTCTGAACGACTGTCATTCAACTTTTCCCACTTTTTGCAACTTATTTAAAAGCCGGTGTGATATCACCCGTTGTCAACAGCACTCTTCACTAATCCAATGCAAATACGAATATCGCTCATTTTCTCAAATATTCTGATTTTAAAGCTCGTGATTCTGCAAGATTTCATACATGAAACATGAGTAACTTATGACTGATCAATACTGAATCAGAGATGATTTTGAGCTTGCACACAGAGTTTAGTGTTTGAAATATATAGAAATATACAGAATATTTGAAAAGCATTCGTATCTGGATTTTCAAATTGAGATTGTTATGTGCAGAACAAAGTCTTCCATTTCTCTCCTTTTGACTTTATGAGACATGATATAACTATATAACCAAGGAATAGAATAATGAGGAAGATCTGTGCATTTTTAAATTTGAATGCGGCTCCAAACTGGTATGAAAAATACAAGGCTGAAACCACGAAAATTGGAAGAAAACACGACATGGAAGATACAATGTACAGAATATGAAAAAGATCCAAATCTGTACGGAAAAGGATGGAACATGTAGGGAATGAAAATGAAATGAGAGACAATAAAGATGAGGTAAGGAGGAATATGTTAGATGATGGAAAGGTTCGAAGATAGAAGAAAAATCAATAAAATTGAAAGGAAGAACGAGTTATGATTAATGGAAGACAGAAGCAGTAACGGTGATGTCTAATAGAAGAAGAAAAACAAATAGAGAACGGAGAGAGAAAGAGGAATAAAAAATTAAAGGTAAGAAAAACCCGAAAAAAGAGTAGATTAGAAACGGATCACGGGAAAAATCGAAGTGAAAAACGAAGGAAGAAAATGAAAATTGGCTGAGGATGTAGACGATAGAAAAGCACTAACCAATCAAAAATGAGGGAACAAAAAATGGAAACGAAACAAAAAATAAAAAGGCAAGAACTTTAGAGAGCTAAGAACGGAATGAGTTAGAACAAATGTACCATGCAAGGAAAGAAGGGGAATAATGAAGAATTGAGGGAAAGTTCAGAAGACCAAAGAAAACAGGGAGATGGAGTTTGATGGAGATAGGGATGATAATGAAAGCGAGAAGCTTGGGAACTCAGAAGCAGAATGAAGGGGATTGAGAAAATAAAACGTGCCAAAGTGAAAAATGAAAAGTCGCGGAACTCAAATATGAAAAGGGCTTGAGCTTGAGTTAGTTGGGAGGGCCCATTATTCTATCAGCATCGAGCTGGTTCCAACAATTTCTCCACCCCACTCGATTCGCGATCCTGACAGCTCGCAAATACAGAATTATCGACTTCTCTTGCGTATCCCTTCGTTCGCAACCATAGTCAAAATCGCCGAAACGCTATGGTCATAATTTCCTCTGAATGAGCCAATGAATACTGACCCTGTCGACGTGATCGTTGGGCATGCCGAAGAGAGCGTTCTCCAGCCTGGCGAGTCTACCGCTCAGTCCGAGAAGAAGACTGGTAATCTTGCCGACTTCTTCGACGTGTAGCCTGTACTTGGATGCCTCGGTGGGTCTGGCCAGGGCCGCGAGTCTCGAGCTCACTCTCGCGCCCAGGTCCTCGTTCAACTCACCCTCCTCTCGCACCGCCTCCTGTTCCGCCCGCAGCACCACCAGCTTCTTGTCAAGCCTCATCATCAGCTCCTCCTGCGTTGCCGAAAAACAAGTTAGATGCTTTATATCATCTGGAGTGTCAGAAATTCGATCTTGTTCGAGCCATTGAGAAAGTATTGTGAACGCGTATGCTTGGTGCGTATATTTGTGGCTTACCTGGTGATAGTGTTTGAGAAAGTGTGAGATGGGAATCGGGACATTGCGACCGTGTGTGGTCTATGATTTGAGAACAAGTGGGTGAGGAATCGATCTCAGGATGTGAGGTCAGCTGGTCCATGCAGCTCAGGTACGATGAGTGGGGTGTATCTGCAGCGGAGGACGAAGTGATGGGCTTGTTAGGATATTAGAAAAGTTTTAGTGAAGCGGCATGCTCTGTGCGCACATATTGGTGTTTGCTGTCGTGAAAAATGAAAAGAGTGTAGCTGACATTTTTGAAGATTTTAAGTTACTGCTACCATCATATGCGCAAATTTGTTCTGCACCTACCTGTCAAGATCAGAAATTTTAAAAAAAGATAATGTCTTGAATAATCATTTTTGTAATGAATAATGCTATGGTGCTCAGATGCAGACGATCAATGTCCTTTGCAATATTCTCAGCTTGTCAGTTTTGTGAGTTAGCAGTCTTTTTACTTCTCACGGCAGTTTGATATTGCTTGTGGAAGATACCTCGTGACAAGAAGGTGATCGAACATGATATGGTGTAGCATGTGGCCGGTATCGAGTAATGAGACTCTTATGAAAAGAATAACGAATTTGTTGGTTGATTCAATGAAAAACGAACCCGATACTGCGAGTGTATCGTGATGAGAATTTTATAGTCTTCAAGATAACTCAGTCGAATGAATATCGCATAAGTAACGAGTGAAAACAAGTATAACATCAAAGCGGTAAAAGTATGTACCGACGGCGAGAAAATCGCATTATCCTATACAGATGTAGTCTTGGACTATTTCATAAAATAAATATCTCGAATCACCGACTCGTGATTCCACAGTACCCAACTAGGATATTCCCGAGATTTCCATCGAGCAACGATTCAACGAGATCGAAAGTCCGGACGAACATGAACAGCGGCAGTCGCTCATTTCGCAAGCTCGCTTGAATAATTCATTCGCAGCTCTCTTCCACTCTCGAGTTGGGAAATGAACGGACGCCGCAAACATCTGGAAAATTTTTAAAAGACGAGGGATGATTTCACCTTTTTCTGGCGAAGCTCGAAGCTGTCGGACGCTAATGATTCGGCCGACGTTCCGTCGCTCGATGGCTCCGTCGTCGTCGTCGTCGTCGTCGTATTTGTTGGAGGCAACGAAGCCGTTCCAATCTGCTCGTTGATGACCTCGTGTGAGTACCTCGCCAGGAGTCGCGGTTTCGTCGCCTCGCAGCCTGCGTTTGGATAGCCGAAGGGCGACGATGGGGTGGATGGAGGCTCTGGACACGAGGGCGTGATCGGCGTCGTTGGGATCGACTCGATCCTGAAATTAAGGAAATACTCGTGACTGAAGTGGCTTGATTAAATTTCTTCAATCCGACGAGCAGTGCTCTTGGATGTACTGCCGCTAGAAGCAAAAAAGTCGAAAAATGCAATCTCAGAATTCGGCAAAAAACGGGTCTTGAAATCCCAACCTCTCCGTGGTTTTGAACAAAATATCCGCCCATTCACTCTCAAACTGATCAGAAAGCGATCAGGAAACGATAGAGAATCAGAAAACGATTCTCTATCTTCTTCTTCTGCTTCGATTCTATGAGTATGTAATGATACCTAGCGGACAAAAATCATAATATCTCAGAATTCCGGAGGGATGAAGGTTTTTGCAGTTACGGACACTCTTGCTTATGGCGGCAATGTGACGATGGGGGTAAATGGGGATTCCTGCAGATTGGAGTATTGTCGGGTAACCTCTTGCGTCAGCGAAAGATACGGAAGAAAAAAAATTTGTGGTGCATTCAAAAGCTCCCGCTCATCGTTGGAAGTGTTTGGTCATCCGCGCCTCCGCGGCTATATGCGCGAGAGATTGGCACACTTTCACCTCGAGCGAGGTAGCGATATTAGCCATTCCGCGAGTTTTGCAAAATAGCCGACTTCCACGGATAACTTACCGCCAAATGAAATTCACACAATAAGCGATATCTTGAAGTCATTCAGCGCCAGATGCCAAACGGAATTCCGATGTCGATTTGCATGATTGCGCGCAGCGATCGTCGATCCGCTCGAACGTATTTCGTATCCGATTCGAGCTATCTCGAAGCGCACCGTGCATCCGATTGTCGGCCTTGGCTTTCGCGTCTTTCATGCCTTTTCCTCCCTCAAACCATCACTCTCGGTACGAACAAAAAAAATACCACGCACTTCTTCTCGCGAAATTCATCACTCTACTCGTCATCGCTTTGCCTTTCAGAGTCAGCATAATACAGAGAGACGATGCTATACTCTGTCCGATTACAAAAAATTGAGGAAAGGGCTATTGCGACGTTGCAAAAACGATCACTCACAGGTTGAAGGGTGGGAAGAGTAACATCTCCAGATGCATCGATCTCCAAGAGACGAGATTGCGTTGCATGAGTGCCAGATTTCGAGATCGCGAGGTGACAATGAGAGCTCGCGCAAAACGAGCGATGGACAGGCGGCCGGCGTTGCCGAAATCCAAGGGCCGAACTTGCGAAGCTCTCGGTGAGATACACAACCTCAAAGTGACCCGACGATCCTTGAGGTCACTGCGACCTTATTCTAAAGTTTGTTGCGCGCCGCGCCTTGCTTCTCACGGCGTCATCTCGTAGTACGTATCAAACAAACAAACTAACCTACCGATTTCATAGCTGCGTCAGATCGATGTAAACCTAATGTGGTATATAATTTCGATCAGTTCTTTGAATAATATGGCTTTTATTATCGGAGCGTACAAGGAACGACTCACAATATCATCGTAATTTTGAATGCTAAAGGTGTTTACATTACTACGAAATTCAGAGGTTAGTTAATTTTGTTGATACGTACTACGACTCGAAACTGGTGTAAAATCCTCCTCAGTTGCTAATTTCACAGCGCTTTTGTTCCACAAAAACAAAATCAGCGAAGACGTGAGGAGCAACGCGCGAGGCGCAACAAACTTTAGAATAAGGTGCCTGAAGATGAGAGGGGAGGAGGAGTAAGCGTCCTCCGGCGGAGATCCGCGTGACTCATCGATCGAGAGCCGTGGCGCGCAGTTCAAAACGCTGCAAGCTTCTATCCTTTCAGACGCCCGAATGCGGAGCAGCGATGCCGCGAACCTCTTGCAGGAGGGAAGCCCGAGACCCCGGCGAGTAACGGGAGTTGCTATACGTGTATAGCGCGGCACAATTGCACTTCTACGAGAGGCCCCGGTGGCTACGATTTTATCGGCCTTTCGTATATAACTTGGCCGTAGATCCTTCGATTATTGTAACGCAAGCTTTTTTCATGCAGGAGGGCTATGCTTGAAGATTATGGGAGAAAATCGCTTTATTCGGCTCGGTGTGGTCCATGGAAGAGGGAAAAATCGATGCGTGTGTGCATACGGAAGAAAGCAGAGGACAACCAGGCAAGCTGCACCCCGGATCCTTTGACTATTGAAAATCTCGGTGGAGAAGTTTCGCGATGGGAAAGATTCTTGATTTCGTTCAATGGATCGGACAAGATCAATTTCCAACAATCGGTGATTACTCTTTTGAAACGCCTCAGGAAAATCGGGAAAAATCCTGAAAACCACTGTGGCCATAAGAGACATACTACACGATTGGAGTCTGAAAGTTGAATCGTAAGAGGGAAGAAAATGAAGAACGAAAAATTTTCAAAATTTTGATTTGTTTTTTTTTCGTTATATTTTTACCCAGTCAGAAATGCGTTTCTGATACCAGCAGAACCTCTGTAGTAAATGGGTTTCCTCTTATCTAGAGCATTTTGGCGCTCACCCTGAAAGCTCTGAATTTCTTACTCAAAGACCTATATCCGACAAAACTAGCGCCCATTAGTGCGATCGATCTGCAAATATCAAGCTCCAAACAAGTGAGCAGACCAATGTACGTATAGTATCGATGACGGATTATCTAATCGCAGTCTTGAACACGCAGTTTCACGAATCACACAAGTGGTCGTGTGACATCACAAGCGTGTATCGTTTTCGCGTTACACACGCAATAATGCGTGCAATGCTGGCCGCGCTTTGATACGATACTTTCACCTCGTCAGTCTGGCACTTCAATTGAATTAAATAATGAGCGCGACGCAATGATGAAGTGTGCTCGGAAAGGATCTTACGCGAGATCCGCGCGTGTAATCCGAATTGAACGCGGGGAAATCTTGGAGTTCTCATACAGCGCAAGAGTACACAAGACATCCGCATCCACGAAGATCATACAGGCTCGTGGATTCACTTTCAGCTCGAGCAAATACAATTGCATTCGTGTATTACATGAGTTCTGGAGCTATTTAGCATACGAAATGCAAATGTAGTACTTTGCATTGAAGATCGTGGTTCTTGCGCGGTTTTCCAACGGCTTGAGGAAGCTCCTCCACTTTTCAGTCAATGAGAATCATTCATATTCCAAATGTAATGAAGCACAATATCAATAAATGCCTCCGACGCAAGTGATCAGCTGATGCAATGGTGATTGTGTACGAATCGCTTCACAGTCTTCACCCCATAACTTGCATCAGAATTGTGGAATTTTTGTGCACACAGCACCCATCGTAAGTTTGCGCGCCATTCACCCCCTTGTAAAAGACACCAAATATTGAGATCACACTCGCAACTCCAAAAACAATCGTACCCCAACACAAAACACGCAAACGCCGCCACGGAATTGCCGCAAAAAGAAGCTTGCAAGCTCTCACATGATAGCCCGAAGATTCGCTCCGTTTCGGCTGCTCCTCGTGTTGCCAAAAATTGCGCACCAGGACGAAAGAAACGAGTAGAAAACGATCCGACGCGAGGAAAAGTTATGCGGAACGCAAGCGCTGCGCGGACGCGTCGCGGAGCTACTGAAGCCACAGCGCAGCTGTAGAGTCGGCAAATAGGCCCGCGACACTCGCTCTCCGCTCTATCTGTACACATACGTATATACATATATAAACAACTATCTCACGCTTATATATACGGTACAACAATGGCGAGTGTATACACGTACGCAAGAATCTCACCTATACGAGCTCGATAGGAAACTCGCGAGGCTTTATATCTCGGCGCTCGAGTTGCGTAAGCGCATCAGCTCTTGAACGAGACTTTCTCCAGGAGAGGATAGAGCGAGAGAGAGAGAGAGAGAACCGCCCTTGCGCAGGAAAGACGCTCTTGCATATATAGCCGCGAGCAATTTCTGCAGTGTGAATGTGTGTTGCGGTGATGGTGGTGTGGGTGTATGACTTCCCGAGCGCGGGCGTATACTTATGGGGCGGTTGCGACTAGGAGGTATACACCGATCGTCTGTGCCGATCCGGACGATCTCGCGAATAGGTCTTCCGGTACGAGATATCGTCCTGAGAGAACGTGCTCGCGGGGAGAGTGTGTATTTCGCTACGAGCATGCTAGACCTGATTGTACGCGATTTTCTCCTAGCGAGGCTCTGATATAACGTTTGGGCATATGGTGTAGGGGTTTCTCGTCCTTTGCGTGTTATAATTGGAGGATTTTCCCCTTTCCCCATGATCTCCCAACGGTTCCAATTATACTTTGATCATTTTTGAAAATGTTGATCCCTGAGGTGGTCAACATTCTCACCCACCATATTTGCCGGTTGAATTCAGGGGGTTGAGAACAAAATTCATATCTGAATCCCCATAGTATATGACCTGGAATGTGACATTACCATGAATTATTCACTGAGAAAAAATATTGGCTGAACTGATTCCATGTTTCTCATGGCTATTGATGCAGATACTCATGCAAAGAGCCAAGGACCAAAAAATTGTATCTTCGAAAAGCATGGAATGTCTTGGTGTGGATCACAGGTGAATTGGAGACCATTCAAAGAATCGGAAGTCTTTGCAGCTAAAATTAGAGAGGTCTGTCCATTGAGTTTATGTGCGACTATCGAAAAGTACTCCGTTGGCAACGGATTAACAGGAAAAATTATTGCCAAGTCACAGGATGAATGATAGCGAGAATGATAGGGATGGTTACAGACAAGTACTTCAGAATCAGCTCTTTCAGAGCTCTCTTGCTTGAAAATTGTAACCAGAGAGTTAGATTCAATGCCCAGGAATCCTTGCAAATGGACGGCAAGCTGAAAATTCAAAGAGCGAGTTGATGATTCGACTCTCTCAACGGAATTCAGTGGAAGCGTCATTTGAGGAAGAATACAATGAGATCGAACAGCACAGGAGCGTTCAAAATTTTGAAAGAGAGCTTTGCAAAAATTCTACAATCAGGGGTGTTCCAATCTTGAATCATCACAATCGTACGTTTACTGAAGTCTTCCTTGATTCCAAAGAGTCAAACAAGTATGTAGTCTAACTGCCCTCAATTTAGGTTACTTGTGAAAATCATCTTAAGACTGGAACCTGTTATAAACTCCAGTGAATACCAAAATTTATTAAGAACCGGCTGAGGAAGAGTATAGTATATTCAATGAATACTGCGCTGGAAATTCTCGTGTTTTCAAGCTTGGAAAGGAATCGACATACCTACTGTTCAACATTGAATATGAGTGGATTAGTGAAATACCTCGTTCTGTTCAATTAAAATTATTCTTCTCAGAGCTAGGTGATTGCTAGTAAGGACCCTTGCACATCCTCGACTGACACTGATTGCAACAGTTTCACATGAATCTGAATGCAAAGCTTAAAATGATCAGCTTTCACTCTTATTGCTCTTACCAGATCAAAACTAATGTCACGATCCCATTGCGCCCTTCCAATTTAATGCTCACTCATTTTTACGGAAGCTTCGATTCATCGCGAGAATACATAATAACTGATCCACCGCTCATCGACATGAGCGAGTGACGATCGAAGTAACGATCACTAGATGACCATCTCGCGATGAGCTAAACGATCGTTCTCGTTAGTTCTACACGAAACGATCTAGTCGTCTCGCACGAGCAACACTTGCAGAGAGCTACAACCTCGTAAGCTTTCCTTCACATTACAAAGTTTTACAATAGGCAACGAGAGAGCGAGCGTCGCGCATGCACAGCGAGTAAGTGAAACGCGACCGAATTTCTTCCTCACACCAAATTTGTCATACGGGAATCTCTATGGCGCGGCAATTGCCATTCCGCGCTCTCTTTACGTGGAGAAAATGCCATCGAAATGCTAATCCCTCTGAGCATTCTTCATTCATAGCCGTTCTCACCGGACACTTTATCGCTTTTGTTTTTCCTCATGCCGAGCATCAAGAGTTGCAGCGATATCAGAAATGTCTTCCTGGTTATCCCAAGCACATGTGTATCGCCACGATGTGCACCAAGAGAATTTTGGCTTTGTAACGACTCTTATGGTAAAAGGTGTTGATTTACTCACCTCTTGTCCTCGATAATTTCGCTGTCGGAGCAGTCAGCGATCGATTGGTCCTCGATGCTGAGTTTCGGCCTCGGTCGGGGCTGAGGGGCTGCTTCCACCCTGAACAAGTCGACCACGTAGTCCGTCGACTTTTTGTGCTCGGGCAAGGGGACTGAAACGAAACACACGAGATATACGTCAAACTTACATTTCAACTATACATTTTGCGCTGCTAGTCGAGCGTTGTAATAGTCGCACGAGCTCTATAGCTCGAATTAAGGCCGAGCTCGTATAACTAGTTACTCGGAAATCCACGCTCTAATTTTCAATCCTATTGAGAGAGATACTGACGAGCAGTTGGTGCATCTCGTGCAAGGAATAAAAATTCTCAAACAACTTGCGATTGTTGTGTATATTATGGACGGAGACAGCGACGAAAGCATGGTATGAATGAGCTCTGCTGAAAATATGCGCCCATTCAGCTTTTATTACGACGCTCAATTCGCCGCAACCGCGTATGCAATATCGTCACGGGAAAATGAATAACATATATGCTAATGAACGATAACTGTTATTACTGAGAAATTATTTCAGTGAGTTGGACCTTATTCATGAGAGTATTTCATGAGGCGTATCCGCATCATCAAATAGTACTGAATCGTTAAAATTGAAATTGCTGTTCAGATTTCAGCTACGGGCGAGAGTTTAGAGCCCTATCTTGATTTATAAGAGAATTTAGAGCCTTATTTCATTTGCGAATGAGTAAGAATCCGGCGTCAGAACATGACAAGAAGCTCGAATACATGATTAGTTGATACTATAGTTGTCCATGCAGAGCTTCACAAGATAAAGTTAGAAGATTGTATCGTCAAAAAGGTCAACAAGGACTTGAATTTAAGTGTTATTTCGAAAAGTTGGGAAAGAAGGCCATACTCCACATGAAGACGCCTTTGAATCCAAGTGCTAAGACTTTGGAAATAGTCTCCTGTTGGTGCCAAAAGATGAAACCCAAAGCCGCAAACTTTATTGTCCAATTGTTTTCGAGATCAGGTAAGTACCATAGCCCAACTTGCTATCCCTTAAGCCATTTCGCTCATAACTTTGGCTCACCTCAATATTTTTCAACGTACCTTAGATGAATTTCGACACCGGTCTCACCGAAGGTGAATTGTTAGGTGAAATTGTTAGAAATCGTTTTGAATCGGTCCAAATCATTCCTTCTCTGATCTATTTCTATAATAGCAAGGTTAAGAAAACTGCGCGACAAAGTCTGCGAGTGCACTTTTTCGAGATTCCCATATGGTGGCAAGTGAGTATAAGTGGCAAGTAGAGTACACTAATCTTATAGCTCAGAATATTAGCTTTGTCCTTTATGGGCCCATGATAAAATGTGATACCTGTAGATATACTTGTATTGCTAATTTGTTAACCTATACCTCGAAAAGCAATGGGCAATAAACTCTATGGCTCTGGATTCCATCTTTTGCCAGGAGAAGGAAACTATTCCCGAAGTTTCAGCCGAATACGTGATTCGGATGCCTGACATTTTCCTGCATAGAGAGTCAAGATTTCCTCATTGCAGCTCTGAGACAGAGTCTCTCAAAGGACACGGCTTTTACCTCAATAACTTTCTAAGATATGACTTTTTCTATAGAATGTTCGATATGTTTCTACACTGATCGATTACCATATTTGATTTCCTCTTTTCGACAGGTATGTGAGAGTTAAGGGAATGAAAAAACCCCATCTTTCCGGCATTAGTCATAAATTTATCCATTTGAAAGAAAGTGAAATGCGCCAATGAACCAAATTTTAGAGTAATCCGCGTAGACCTCTTGGAGTGATCTTGTTATTATTATATAGCTGCACCACAAATAAGATCACTTCAAAAGCTTTCCACGAACCACTCTAGCATTTTGCATAGTGTTGCATCCTATCTATATGCAGGGGGTCAGATCTCCTTTCCTGAGATTGTACAATGATTATAAATTGATTTTATAGTCAATGAATTTATCATGAATTTCGATGTGCTAAAGCTTCTGCCGAGCCTTCTGCATGCTCTTGGAAAGCCGTATTTCAACTTCGTCGGGAATAAAGCGCCCTGTGGGTTTGGGGGGGTGGGGTGGGGGGGGGGGGGGGGGGGGGGGGGGGGGGGGGGGGGGGGAGGATCCTTCGTGCTCCGCTGCTGGCCCTCACTTCTGCGGTCTCATTGACGCTATCTTGAAAAGTTCGTATAGGCAAGCAGGGAGTCCCGGAGAACCCCCCCCCCCCACTCCTGAGGTTGGATCCCAATAGCCTGACGCATCCATCGCAGCGCAACCGAATTCAGTGGTCAAACTCTTGAGGCTTTGCTCGGTGGTAAAAGTTCAAGGAGACACGCGTCCACCATTTAAACATATCGCGGTAACAAAACAATCGGACCTGAGCTGCCTACAGATGGCATCGTGTCGCAGACAAAGAAAGACGCTTAATGCCACCACGCTCCTCTGCCAAAGAAACTGCACACGCGTGCAAATTAGCGGAGAATCGTGCCAGCCTCTCCGCGAGAATCGCGCATTGCTCGGTACGTTATGAGTACACGGGGGTCGACGACACTGCAGCAGCTCGGAAACCCGGCGCGCATCAAAAGTACCCGCGGATGTATCAATTACGCAAGCTCGCTCCTGTATATTATATACACCGTGAGCAGTTTTTGTTTTTTGCCAAACACGGAGAGCTTGTGTGAGCAAACATTATTACCCGTGCACCGACTACAGGCGGGCCAAAAGTAGCACTCTACATTAGCGAGAGCTAATTGACCCCGTGGGATAGTATCGTATGGCGTAGGGATAAACGGCGAAAGGGGTGAAAATGCTGTCGGACGATGTGCATGTAAGCGCGCTTAAGCGATAGGATGAGCGGGCAGCGTTGCAGCGAGGGGCGAGTTCAAGGACGTTCTCTCCGCTGCGCGTTCGCCGGGTTCCGAGCAGCGCGGAGCCGCGCGCTCGCCGAGCGAATTGCCGCGATGAAATGTATCACCGAGCGCGAGCAAAGTGCAACGCCGTCGTCGTTGTCTTATATGTAACCGAGCGACATGCACTTCCTGACTCGCTTCGGCGAGCTCGGGCAGTAATTTTCCTCCGCGGCAGAGGCCACATGCAGTTTCTTGCGATCCGCGACTCTTTCGCGCGTGATGCCCGTAAGTAGCCCGAATGAATGCTGCTGATGCGGCTCGTGCGAAGGAAAAACTCGAGTCCCGCGAGGAGTCTAGACGTGCAAATGGATTCGCTAGAGTTAGCACGAAACACATCAAATACGAATAAAATGATCTTTGCTGGGGCGAGAGCATTTCGATCTGATTCTACACTTGAATACTAAATTGTAGCAGGGTGAAATTCTCCTAGTCCGATAGCTGTTCAAACTCAACAATTAACACTGTAATCCACTCGACTCTCCAAACTATCATGCCAAATTTTTTAGATAGTTTGGGATTTCATGGCGCCTACTCTAAATAAGTTCACGTGATCCCACATGATGATGCCACATCATCACTTCTGTCCCACAACACAACATGAACTTGACATGAAAACCTAATATGGTCTGTGATAGTCATATATGATGCGCCCATGTGATGTATTATTCTCCTGAAATGTTTTAGATAATGGTCCCATGTGATGGGACGATGTGATGTTGATCATTGGTAGGTCATGTTTCTGGTTGCGTATCTACGAGATGTCTTCGGGTGGTACACTCGTGTGATGTATGGAGGTATATGCAAAGCTTCCTTGTCAAGTTCTTATGTTATGTGCAGCAACCATGTGATGCTGAGACGTGATGTACCAATCTTTTGTGATGTTGTGATGCTAATTGACCTATATTCTGACATGTGACGTCATTTAGTGTTCGTGTTCTATGCCCTTGGCATGTCAAGTTTCGATGGAACGTTCCTACACGATAGTGGTACATGTCATGTGATATCGATAACGTGATGTGACGTCTGTCATGTGTTGGGATGGGCACATTATACGATGTCATCATATCGGTCAATATGACATGACTACATCACATAGAGACGTTGTGTAGGAAGAACATTCCCGCAAACATGGCATGACATAGACACATTACATGATGACATCACAATACATCGTAGATGCCACAAGACATTATCGACATCGCATCATGGCAATTTTCGTGTAAGAACATTCCATCGAATCTTGACAAGAGCATGGAACAGCACATGACGTCGCATTTCATAATCATATGATCAGTCCGCATGTCAGAACTACAAACAGTCAACTCATTACGTCTTAGCATCACATGATTGGTGCACATGACATGAGAACTTGACATGGAAGATTCGCATGTACCTCCATACATCACATGAGGACACCACTTGATAACCTCTCATAGATACGCTACCAGAAACATGACCTAACAACGGTCAACATCACATCGTCACATCACATAGGACCATTACCTAGAAACATTTCAGGAGAATTATACATTACATGAGCGCATTATATATTAACATCACAGACCACAGAAGGTTTTCATGTCGAGTCCATCTTGTGTTTTGGGACAAAAATCATGATGCCACATCAAGCAGCAGAGAAACACATCTAAGACGGCATGTCTGAGACAGGTATTGTACCGATGATACATAGAGAAGATCAATATATTTGCTAAAGTCGACCATTTCGATATTGACAAGGAAATTGTCTCTGCCACCTATGGGTAGAGACCTCTAACAGCACATGAGACAGCATGTTGTAGATGCTTATTCAAATAAGAGAAAGGTGGAATCTCCTCGTTCGATGGCTATTCAAATGTGTCAATTCACGCCTTACTCGACTCTTCGGACTATCACGCCAAAGCTGGATCCCTCATTCCAATTGACTAACGTACCCTAAAAATATACCCCCAAATACCCAAACCTACAAGAACACAAATCCAAACCACGCGCAACTCACCAAGCAACGGCAATAGCTTGTGATCGGGCTGGAGCCTATCGGCGAGGTCCTTGCTCAGCATCTCGCACTCGATCTCCTCTCGAAGCTTTCTCCTGGGCTGGGCCAGACTGTCCTTCAGGATCTGCTGCTGTGGTGACTGTGGCGGCGTCGACGACAGCTGCGTCTGAACGGCCTCGTCGGCCATCGCGCCGAGCTCGCTGTCGGTTTGCGAGGCCACGTCGTTGGTCACGCTCGGCCTCGCGCGCGTCGAGCATTGCCGCAAGCTCTGCTGATCCGCGTGATTCTGCTGCGAGACGGTCTGCCTGTACAACGAGTCCGAGTTGATGCTACTACCGCTGCTTCGAGGTGATAAAGATGAGGGTCTGCGTTCGCTCTCGGGACTCCTCGACGTCGATGTGCTCGTGCTGGTAAAGGTCGTCGTCGTCGTCGACGTTACGGAGACTGGGAAGAGAGGCGAGGTCGGCTGTTGCAAGTTTGGCGCTGGCTTTGTTGGACTCCTGGGGGATGGGATAACGTTAACTGTGTGAAGGTTCCTCGTGAAAAAAAGTGATTACGAGTTATTCGCGTGATGATTCAAACACTTGAGAAGTCTACTAAAGCGATGGAGCGATTTCTTAGCTTTTTTGATGAATGCACGGTGAGGGTTCAATGTGATCACGATGAATGAAAGCGCGAATCTCTTAGAATTCATCGATTGATAATATAGACAACAGATTGAGGACCGTCAAAGAAGTATATTTAAGTGATTGCGATGCCGCATCGTGCAATCTGACCGAGGTTCGTTGACACGCGGAGGTAACGCTTACACTTATCGATCAGTTAGCGAGAATTCATGAATAAATAAATTGGCGGGAACTTGCAGGCAATAAATTTTGGATGGATTTCTCCGGAACTTGATGATTGATAAGGTGACAAGAGAAATTGAACCTTCTGAGCGAGAGCTTCTAACATGATTGGCGATGGTCAGATGATCAGACATCGTAGTACTGTGTCATAAGCGTCTGCAACAGCGACAGGTGTCATCATTCATTTCATTCATCCATTTGAAGAAACGTACAAGAGTTACTGTATTTTACGAAAATATCTAATAAAAATAGCAAGATTTTCCAATAAAAATGCGGCAGCAAATCATCAAAATCCAATTAAGTACACTATCCTAAATATCGAACGAGTTGAAGATTTCAAGAGCTGAAAATGAAGGGAACTTGAATCATCCAAGAAAGGCTCAATCCTTAGTGTTATCAAGAATCACCGAGCAGTTCAAGCTCGACGAGTCGAATTAATTCGGCTTCAGAAGATACCGCAGCTGTCAGGATCAAGAAACCTTGTTTCAATCGATTTCCCATTAAAAAAAAAGTGAAGCTACAACGTCATCAACATCACGAGTGCACGAAGCGAGCGCCACCGAATCATCCTGCGCTCTCGCAAGCTCCACCGCTCACCTTGCCCGCGAAATTCAAACTCCGCTTCAACACGCAGCAAAATCCACTCACCCGCGCTCGACTCCGTGCGACTCGAAAGTCCCAACAGCCGCTCTCTGCCTCTCGTTCCTCCTATTCAGCATCTCGACGTTCCTCGACGTCATCTCGATCGTCGTGGTGTTGTCGCACCCGACCAACTGGCCCCCGATCTCGCACTGGCCAATGAGCTTTCCGCCCACGGGCTCACAGCTCGCCACGAGCTTTCTCCTCTCCCTCTCGAGCTGCCTGTTCCTGTCGTTCAAAACCTCGACGCTCTGGGGCGACAGCCTCTCAGCCCTCCTGACCTCCGACGAGGGCCTCCTCTGCAGCTGATTCTGGCCCAGGGTGGAATCGAGACAGGAGGCGACGCTCTGGTGCAAGCTCTTGCGAGTGAGCAAAAGCGGCTCGTCGACGACCCGAGCAGGCTGCAGAGCGTCGGAGCTCTGGGACTTTGAAAGCTCGTGCCTGTTGTTGTTTGTGTGAGAGGTGGCTATGTGGGCCGACTGGTGGTGGCTGGCGATTTTCGCTGCGAGCAGGATGGAAGAGGGCTCGCTCTCGAGGCGAGAGCTCGGAGACATGCTGCGCTTGTAGCTGCCCTCGCTGTCGGGGGCGCCGCGCTCGCGACGATAGGCGAGGTACGACGCCTTCGACTGGCTTCTGCGGACAGAGGAAATTGAGATGTTGCTGAGTTGTTAAACTTTTTTATTGGATCAATAATGACGAGGAGGAGGGAGAACGGCGTGTGATGGGGCACACGCTTGCCGACGAGGCGGATTTTGTTTTGGGCCTGCGTTGAGCAGAGTGCTCAAACAAAGCGAGAAGGGGGAGCTTGTACTCAATGAGGTTTTGATGAAATTTCAATCAGCGATTTAGGCACGTGATGCAGAACTGTTTCGCATGTGCAAATTGTATACGTAGTGCGCAAAAACTGAGAAAATGAATCCAGGGAGCGAACGTCTTCCTGAGCATTGCTGTCAAAACGCTTGAACGCGCATCGACCCTTTCAACGGAGGATCATTTTAACAGGCAGAAAAAATTTTTTTTAGCTCGAAACCTTTTTCATGGATTAAAATTAGATGACGAACATTGTGATTAGATATTTCAGAAATTTTATATATCCCACCTCTAGCAGGCAAGCAGCATCAGATTTCGGAATAGTTTGCAAGGGATCTTAATCCTTACAGGCTCAAGTAATGCTGAGAGGGTTAAGAATTCCGACTTAACCCTGAATTTAGCATGAACTCAACAACGTAAGATTATATTAATTAGTGCTTTTTATTCGCCGCTTTGCAAAGCTACCTTCAACTCATATCGAAGTTTCTTTGGCAGATTTTTTCCCGCGATCAGTTTTGGTATTGAGAGGTCACGACTGCGATGCGAAGCAGGATTCTCAAAGAAGGAGCGTAGAGTACCCCGTAGCTGGGCTCCTTTTACTATGGATGGCCATGATCGATCTTCATTCGATTTTGTACTTTGGACCGAATAAAAATTGTTGTCCCGAGTAGTGATAAACGTGAAGCTGTGATATTTTATCGTGCTTGATCATGATTAATAATCGAAATTCAGTTATATTTAGCTGCAAGCTCAACGGAGAATGAGAGATGCTCATCAGACATGTATTATGTTTGGTTTCTCATGCAAACTAGAGAACTCAAAAAAATATACAGAAACCGATATTGTAATGTAATAAAAGAGTTGTAGCAGAATAGTCTTCTTGTCACCAACAATCCACTCCATTCATCATGAATAAGGAAAAATATAAGGAGTGAAGAGTCCGAAATGAGAAAACTCTGCTCAGGCTTTATTAAACCGTATGACCTCTGCTTACGCTCGGATGACACGTCGGTAAAGATCATCAAATGCACTCACGAATTCCTCCGACGAATCAATCTTCTCCATAGATCAATGTGATCATTGCAGTATCAATCAACTGTATCGATGAATCTTGATGTATCAATACTTCACACAGTTTAGATCGGAGCTTGCAAGCTCATCTCGACCCTATCAGTGGCATCATACTATGCCTAATCTCTCCTGCGAATCTATTGTCGATCCAAGCACGAAAATGCGCAACGAATTCCTTGCAGTAAAGCAAAAAAGCAAAGAACAGGATGCGTGAAATTTTATATCACACACCAGCTGATGCGGCTTCCCGAGTGGAGTTTGTCCATACCCATAATCTCTATTTGTCATATTGCAACACAGGACTCACAGGTATTTTTGCTCGTAAAAACCTGACCTTCAGTCGAGTAACTCATTTTTGGGGTATGATTTGTAAATCAACGCATATGAACAATAATTTTCGCCTCTGTCCAGAGTCATTGAGGCTCGCTCGATACGACAAGGTGCAAAGACACGCATTTGAGCACTCGACGCGTCAGTAATATATCAGCAAGTACAATATAGTTACGACAAATTATACTCTCCGCTTGATTTTTATGTACATTGCACGGCAGTGACAATTGTATAAGATGAGATATCTACTTCCGAATGAATTGCCTTGCTTTCACACGAGTGTCCAATGTTCTTAGGTATGGTCAATATAATAAGGCTCAATGTCGAGGTAGGTGCTCACTATAGAACAGGTACACCCGAGTCCTTTTCATTTCGGACTAAATACTGTTCGTACGCCACAAAAGGAGTCACGTGTGCGATCTGCGCGACAAGTCAGATGCAAGCGCATAATAGCGCATGCAGTACTTGTGTCTATTTGTGATTTTCCATAGCGCTAGCAGTATGATGTGCGCACGCGATGCCGATCGTCATTTTGGCAGAGTTGAACGCTAGTGCAATCTTTGATTTCCTCTTGCAAGCATACTCTACTGCGTGATCGATTGGCGTTTCATAGTTGCGTGGACGTCACGCATAAACAGTACATTTAGAAGAAAAATGACAAATGACGGTTTTCGAAAGGTACAGAATATGCTGAAAACGTCAGCGAAAAAGTGCACGACCAGATTGAAGCGACTATAGATGACCTTCCCTCGCTGGATAAAATGCAAACAGCATTGTCCAAGCGACAATGAAAATTCAATTGATTGTCGCGAGCACTCGAGGAGTGATTACGAATAAAAGAACAAATTAGAAAGCAAAAACGAAGAATTGCTGAAATGACTAAGTGCCTCCGCATGCCGTTCCAGGCAATCGACGCGAGGGGCTAATTTTTCAAGCACTAACAATAGGCTGACGATGAATTCAGTGGCATGCGCATGAGCCCGTACAAATTTGAGCGTATACACAAGAGTTCCATTATGTTCCATTACATAGGCGAAGAAACGTGGTGGGAAACGTCAGCAGCATCTCAAGGTATGTTCGAACAGCCCCGGCTGTAAATACTGGTGTCGGAGACCTCGTTTGAAAAATTTGAGCATCTGATATCGCCTCCGTGTGGTAAGTCAAGCTACGCTTGAGTAATGATGTACCTTACTCGTATTCGAAAGAAACAGAAAAATTGTGATGATTTGTTCCAAGTTCGAGTAATTAGACGATGCTGTTGGTGAAGAGACAACTCTCCGATCTTTCGCCACGCTAAACTATCTAGGATTTCAAGGTATGAATTATAGTTACTATTGGAGATAGAAAAGACTCTGCACAATCAAAGCCACTGATAAACTGTCACAAAACTTTTAGCAATTTTGCCGAGTCGGATGCGTTGAGATGGCTAAATTAGCAAATTTTTTCATATTGGACGTAGGTTGCAAGGACACACTTTCAACGCGGGAAATCAATTGATTTAATGATTTGAACGCAGCAGACCTATACAAACTTTTATCGCTACAAACTTCTTAAAACTTTCTTTACAGAGTGACATCAGGTGCCTTACAACTTCTGGTCGGGTGGTTACGTTATGGTATCAACCCAATCCCATCATCATCTATGATACTGTATATTTATCATCGAATCTTTTTGGACATGGGCTTCAGCTCTTCTGATTTTGCTTGTCGGTTACAGTATAGATACTGAACTCCTATAATCTATTGAATTATTTCTGGAACATGCAGTTGATGTAAGAATCGTGGGCAAAGATGGTAGAAGCATCTTAGGTACATAGATCAAAGCATCTTATATTGGAGCATCAAAAGAGTGGACGTACACTGAAATCTTGGAAGTCCTACTCTTACATGAAGCAAAAATCACCGACCAACATCTAGAGCCAGAAGAAAGAAACGTGCTATTTGTGATTCTCAGCTTTGGAAATGTAGATACTGCAAGATTAGTACCTGATGGTCTGAAGAAGCGTAAGCATATATTTGTTCACGACATTCTGTACGGAGAAGTCACTTCCTTCTTTAACTCGAGCACCTTTGAATACTTACTTGTGACAAAACTGTTCAATACTATAATGAAACGAGTGATAGTGGATCAACTGCGAAGCAAGTAGCCACTGAACTTTATCTTGCCGAAGTGATACCCATGCTAGTAAAAAACGGTGCTGATCCTAACATCAGAAACACCGATGGAAAGACCCTAATTATTCCTGCGACTCGAAGTAACTGCCCTTACGCTGTGGAGCTGCTTCTATCGCATGGCTTTGATACTAATTCGGATACGACTGATAATCAAACTTGTTAAGAGTTCACTTCACAGCAAAATTCCGTCTTTCCAAATTCTCACAATGTATTATCAAGAAGATCAATTTCACGAATCACCTCAATTCCAGAAGGATTTTGATAGTTGTGGAAGAGAACTTGAATTTTCTGGAAAAAAATTGTCATTGATGGAACAGCCTTATGCTACAAAGTCCTTTTTAAAATCAAGACATCCATGTACTAGAAGCCGACATTTTGCGTATGAGGAAGAACGTAGACGTTTTGAAGGCCAGTTTCCCATCTATAGTCAGAGAATATGCATGCATTTCATTAAAGTCAGGCCTGATCAGAGAAAAATTCTTCAACTCTTTGGGGAGAGCTATTTGAATAGAGCTTCCGATGATAAAGTGGAACAGGATTCATAGCTGTATAGTGTATAGTATTGTGTTGGCGACTTTGTGGCTGATAATAGCTGTATGTTCAAGACTTAGAATGTGTGATGCATGACTCGACACTTGTCATAATAAGACAGTATTCCTTTTGACATTGCAAACGATATTTATAAAATTTTTGCAGAAAATATTCTATCAATTATTACTCTTTTCAGAGTAAACAAATTTTTATTAGCAGGTTCGTCTTTGCCCTCTCTCAATAGCTACTTCATGAATATAGTTAGCATATTCTTTTGTCACGACTGTCCAAAGACGGTTTACGGAAGAACGTCATGTCGAAATCAGTCTCGACCCATAATATGTCGCACGTATTGATGTTTTGAATTAAAATACCGAGAATAGCTTTGAGTGCTTCGTTCTCTTACAGAGGGCATTATTTGGCATCCCACTTTTCTTTGAATTTTATGAATCGAAACCTGACTACGCACTGGCCACTCGCGAGATCTTATAAATATATTTGATATGAGAGTCAATCAATAACTCGATTATTGTTCGAGCTATTGACCGATCTTCACACTGTTCGTTTACATCTTCTCAAGAGAATGTCTTCTTATGGGGATCAGTTTTTTTTACCCAAATCTGCAACCCAGGAATCTTCCATGCACCTTACGATGATTCACAATTTCAATACTCCGCCCCAGTTCCCCTTTACTACAGTTACATAAAGCCGTACGTTTTCAAAACTCATCCCATGAACATTGTCCTTCCTACATCCACGAAAATCGCGCCTGAGCGACATCTCACCCATCCCATTATAGCTCTCGTCGCAGCATTTTCCTTCATTCACCTAGAAAAGCACTCGCCCGGTATGACTGTACTCATAAAGAATTCACGTCTCGGTTCGTCGCTTATGTTTATTACACTCGGCGAAACGAGTTCATACATGTATGCGGATGAACTCAACGACATACTCGCACGCGTCGAAAGAAGAAACGTAAGAAGCCAATGGTGTCGCGAGCTCGCAAGAAAATCGGCAACGAATTAAAAGAGCGCCGGCAAATAATGAAAACATCACGCGCTCTCGAACTCTCGACGTATATATGTGCAGTTGACACACTCGCCGCTGCACGACACGACTGCACTCGACACCATGACTCGAGACACTATACCGCATTCGGTCCGAACTACTGCACCCAATCTATAAATCTGTCTGCCGATCGAGAGTTTCGTTTCTGGTCGTCTGGCTCTCGTGGATGTCGCACCTTTTTTCGCATCGCACTTTTTGCAGACCTTACAATGCGCAGGCGTTACTTTCTTCCTCGACTCGTCTCGGGAGACGTGTAACACGAGTATGTACGTAGTAGTGGCAGCTCTCGATCTGTGTTGGCGCAAGTTCCAAACTTTCTTCGGGTGATTCGCGAGTGTGGCCTCGAGCTACTGCCTGTGTGACCAAAATGCGACTGAGCTTGATTATTACAGCTTTGTCGTAATGCATGATATATACCATTTCTCGCTGAAATTTTTAAACTCGAAAGCTTCGTCGATGCGGGCTGACCACTGCGCTCTTGATGTATGGCCAATATTTTCCGCGATAGTCGTTGCTTAAATGGGACGCTATCTAAATACGGCGGCGATTTGTTTGCTTTCGCTAGGAAGCGTTTTGTATTCTCCTAACGTCGGCGTTCGTTATTTTTACACGCAATTTCTACTCCTGTCTCAGTAGAGACAAATGGTTCTGGTTTAGAAATTTGCTCTCGTGGAATCCAAATTCGTTGTATCTCCCAAGAGTTTGGTAGTACAGGCGTTCTCGTTATCATTTTCAACCACGTGTTGTTTTAATTCATCTCTCGAATCAGTCTGTTTCAAACTCTTTGATTGAGTTTCAACAGAAGGAACGCAAACGGGTCAAGATCAATGATGAAGATCACAGATGAGATCTAGCAACGTCGCTTAATTATTCTTCATAACTCAAATCCCTAAAAAATACGCAGATACTGTGGTAAACAGCCTTGAATCGATCAATCCTTAAATTGACCAAAGAACACGTGCTGTATGGCTTATTTCGCTTTTGAGCAAGTGAGAGAGATTTTGGCACGAAGGATCGATTGTTGGCCGAGCGAAGAGAGAGAGCTTCGAGTCCCTAACGCCAAAACCCCCCTTACACGCGCTCCAGTGCTAAATGTACTCATTTCTATATGGGGTCAAAAATCTGACCGATCTTGTGCACTAAACACCCACAAGAACTTTTCAAACGACGTATTATTCTATTTATTGTGGAAGTAGATTGTCATCCGTATTCTAAACATAACAAGACAAGGTTCACTCTCGCAAATACTTTCGCAGAATGTTACGTTTCAGATTGGATGCTCCACAATTCTCGCTATCGGTTGAGTAGATAAATTTCGTTGCTAAAGTCAGTTCTCACGCACGTTCTACGGTTTTAGTGTTTTTGATATTTGCAATACTTATCTGGCTGAGCCTCAGACTACGTACAAGCCGTAAGCTGCTGATAACGGGAGAACTCGTTAAACTACTGATTGTGAGTCCGGTGTGAGTTCAAAAATGAAGAAATTCGCTCCCGGGATTCACTTTATCGTTAATCGCTGAACTTTTGTCCATCCTTACATCGGATACATGTCTTATTGTTTCTAGAGTCAGGTTGTGATAGCGATTGTCTTCCAAAAACGTGAGAAATGCCAAAAAAGTTTCCTTTCAGATTGTCTTGCAGAATTCAGAGACTCTATCATTAGTTTAATGATCAACTTACCTATGTAAGTGGGATGATAGAAAACAAATACATACAGTTGAAAGAGGAGAATCATCGAGTAAATATGGAAGAGGTTGAATGGAAGAGGCTAAATGTTCTCTAATATTGGTTTATATTGTAAAGAATGGCTTTTACGGATGGGCTGGCTGGTTTATGAGAGCTTCATCGCTGAGAATACTGACGGAGTATGATCGAACTGTTGGAATCAATCCTTACCCAGATCCTCAAATTTGATGGTCTAGTTTTGCGTTTTGGTTCATTGAGCGAGTCATTTTCAGTTCTACTGCGACTTGTATAATGGGTAACAATCATTATCTCGCACAACAATCCTCCAATTTTTTTCTTTACGAATGAAACAGGTGAACACTATTCTGTGAGTATACAATATGAGGAAATCAAGTGAATCGAACTTACGAAAACCAGTTTAGTGCTAGGGGGATCCATAAACCTCATTTTGCTTTTTTGATCCAATTCTCTTGAAATTTTTTCTATCTCAATGGAGCATGCGCCAATAAATCTAGCCTAGTCTTGCGCCCCTAGGCCAGCTAGTTTTACTATTTTTTGGCTCAAACATTGCTTGTTCTGAAACTCTCAGAACTGCTTCCTTCAAAAAACCCAGAATGCGTTTCTAGATCGATTCTGTGAGCAAAGAAGATCATAGAGATCAGAAAAAGGACATTAGTTTGTTGGCAGAAGAGGCGTACCTAATATCGTAAAATCGTCTATTCTTATGGAATCTCTTCCATAAGAATCATATTTTTCACATTCATTCCCTTAAATTATACAAATAACTTCGTTCCGTCTGGTTCAAATGAAGTTTTTCAAGTGACACGTTCCCGACTTTACTTTTTCGACTGAGATTCTCTGCAAAATATTGACATTTGTGGGTTAGAGGTACGAGAAGTTCTTGAAATCGGATACACTTGTCTCGTAGAACAATTTGAGAATTCTTGCATTTGATTATGATCAAAACTTACAAAGATACCATTTCACTTTCTTCTTTCTCAAGAATCATCTGCCCAAATACGAACCACACTCACTTTCGAGCGAGAGAAGGAGCAATCGAAAAAGACCATATTTGGGATTACCAATAGTAGACGAGCTGGCTTCGTTCATAGTTCAAGGTCGTCCAACTCAATGGCTCGAATAACCCATTTTCCGCAAATAACAAGCATGCGAGAAGGAATGCCACGACACTACTTTCGATCGTCCTAAATGCTGCAAAAAACAGCCTGTCGACTTGGACGTTTTCGATCTACAGAAAATTCTTCATTCAAGACTTGGATTGGGTTTTCTCTCGCAAGCAACATTTCAATGTGCGCTATTGCTGCAGCTGATGTACAGATGAGTGGATTTGCTGGTACAGAGAAAAATTAGCTCTCTGACGACGGTCCGATTAAAATTCTACAGCCATCTGCCCGGATTGCGGCCTCTAGTGACATTTGAATTATTTTCTTGATGGTAACAGCAACAGCAAATTGGCCAAGTTACAATAGTTTCTCCACTCTGATGGAATCAGTCTATACTTTCATACATGTATGTTTCTAATTATGATTACAGCTGTTCGTTGGTCCAACGACTGGAGGGTTCCCGACCAAAGTGACGTAAGTCCATTTTTTGAACTTTTTTGTATAAGTGATCTGGACTTCTGAAATTTCTTCAAAAAACCACTGCCTCAGATTTTTTTAACTGATCCCCTCAACGCCATGAATTTTGTGTGGTATGTCAAACTTGAACAGGGAATCAGTAGCATCAAAATTGAGATCTAGTTTTTGGCTAATCCAAAAGTGGATTCACGTCACTTTGGTCGGGTGCCCTATAATTAATGGACATGTGGCACGAAACATTTGCAGCTCCGAAAAACATAATAGTCAATTCTTGGATCTTAGTCCAAAACTGCGAGGATTTCTCAAAAGATATCCGATAGAAGTGCGCAGAAAGGATCCCGATGGATTCTCCTCTCGCAGACACCCGGAAATGATCCATTCCGAACCTACGGGGCGGATGATCGTCTGAAAAATCTTCAGATGTTGATCGACTGTAAAGCTCTAGCGCGGGATGGAAAACGATCGACATGTTTCATGTGCTGATAACCGAGTCGCACTGACGCATGACCGGCAAGTCGGTGTTCCAAATTTATCTCAACTCGTAGCTCACACTCTTGCAAACCATCTGCAGAGGCACAAAGCTGTCAAGCTGAGTTGTTCCATAGGAAAACGATCATCTCGAATACGATCCTCAATCATACCGTCAAAAGTCAAAACTTTTGATCGATCGACATCTTGAAAAGAAAATACCCGCAAGAATTTCACATCTTCAAAGGCTCGTCATGATCCAAGACTCAATCAATAATTATTCTGAATTCAGAAGGATAACTATTTTGACAATATGAATCGACGTATCAATTAGAGTAAAGACGAGATTCAGAATCTTAGGTACATGGAACATCGAGCTTTCAAAAGATCTTGATTCCGTTAGACACACATATTCATCTCCCAGGTCAGACTCTCAGTATCAGTCAACTGGCGATGTCTGACAAAAAGTTTTCCTTCTTCATACATCTTGATTATGTTCGTTATTGTTACCCGGAATAATTGAAACGGGATACGCAAGAGCTTCATGGAACTCTGC
>JAPYYZ010001681.1:0-14626 GCA_030522705.1 Eretmocerus eremicus | reverse complement strand
CCTTGAGGCCGGTTTTCGAGAAAATGAATATACAAGTTTTGGAATTTAACACGTGGAAGATAGGGAATGCACCTTCCGCGCTGAATATCTCAAAAACGCAATTCTAGAAAATTCTGAAAGAAAATAATTACGTGGAGGTTATTAGATAGAACATTTGTGTGGAACGGCACGAAATTTGTGAGGCGCGTTTGGAAGATATAATCATTTGTTCATATCCACACGCATTGGTTTATAAATAAATCAACAGAAAATACGATCAAAGTTATATGATCAGGAAGAAAATGTTTCGAGGAATAATTCTGTGCAGTTTCAAGAGAATCAAATGCTTTGGTCCAAAGATGTGAAATTTTCAAAAGGGAAAGTGGATTCTGTCTCTCTCGCACAGATATCTCTTTCTCTCTCTGACCGAGTGAACCACCTTAACCCAGAATTTCTGTGGGTCGAATGTTAAAGCTATATATGTTCCTTGGATATTCTTGATGAGCGGAGTCATATACACACCCGAAACGTCGATATCTCAAAATTGACAAAAACTTTGGCAATAAAGTCCGATTGCATCGAGTACGAGGTGTTTCTATTCACAAACTCCCCGTTAGTGCTGCTAACCTTTCTCCACATTTGGAGTACATGGAATCTGAACAATCCAGAGCTAGAGGATATTGCCTCCAATACCTCTGTCCAGCAATCATCTCGAATTCAAAACATTGCCACAGGAAACTTACTTTGACGTAAATCAATATTCCAACTCACCCTCCGAAATGACCTGCATGCTCCATTAACCAGCATGATAATAGACAAATTGGCCCCTGATATATCATATAATGATCTGTCAACGACATTGTAACAGCAGAATCTAGCATAATATCAGAAACTGAAAGTCAAAGCCGGCAATTTTCATGAAAACACGCTGCAGCAATCTGTCACAAATCTCTCACTTGTGTTGACACTATATGGACTAGAACCCTATTTCTGGGAGTATATACACAGCCGGTGGCTAATTTCTTGTATATAGTCTTATTGCTTAATCACTGGTTCTACTAGTCTGCGGCAGGAACAGATTCGGAATCCAAATCAGAGTTGAGATCATGAACTGAATTGATGTCACGGGTGAGAGGAGAAATGGGCCACATCTCTGAGCTCCAATCGCTTGTTGTTACTGCTTGGCTTGACTCCCACATATTTATGGGTTCTGATAATTGGAAAAACTGTAGGAGAAAGTCATTACCTCATTCATTCATTAATCTTACCAATCTTGGATGATTATGCTGAAACCTGAAACACGAAGATAGAAATCCACACAAAGTATCTGAAGCCCTAGTACAACGGAATTCATCAAGATTTCATGATAGAATACTGTCAATACTCATTTGAATATGAACATAGAAGATATTGGTTTCAATACTTGTGATAAGTTAAGTTGCTGTCAAGTACTGACTCGGCGATATATCTGACAGCAGCTGGTGAGTCTAGCGGAAGAAACACAACCGGGTCGTTCGTCATGTCCATTTAGTTTCTGATTAGAACATCTGGGTCGCCTTTCCTCTTTATGGCTGTTCTCCCAATTATTCCCATGTATTTCCTAACAGGTATTTCCTCATATATTTTGAGGAGTAGCTCTTTTGCAACGTATCCCAGTGACTTGTATCGAGTCGACTCTACGGGACCTAGCTCTATCTTAAATCCATAGTACAAGGTCCCCGCTACAGCCATACGGGCCACCGCCAAGTTCCTTATCTCTCCAGGTGGAATCATTCCTATTTCCTCCCAGGAAAAATTCTCATATTCATCCATCGCTTTGCCTATTAGCTGAAACAGCGTGAGACTAGCGAACCCGCATTCGTCACATATTAAGAGGAATCTTAACGCCGAATGCGGAAGGTTCCTTATCAGAGATCCAAGGACACGCGCGGCATCTTCCTCGGCCACCCCTTCAAAGAAACGGTCATAGATCAATCTCAAGACAGTTGCATCTATTCGGATCCTAGTCCCCGGCTGATGGGACTAAGAGATAGAAAAATCGAAAAATCGAGAATTGTAGGAAATTTTCTAAGTTCCCGGCTGGTAGGACTAAGAAAAGTGACAAACTTGGGAAAAATCGGAAAATGGAAAAATTTTCAAAGTCCCAGGCTAGTAGGTCAATAAAGATGAAAAGACTTGAAAAAAACACAAGATTTCCTCTCCAATACCCTCTGAACAATTGAAAGAGAAAAAATCAAAACATTTTCTTACTTTCATTCAGCGAAAACTGGATACAGCAACGGGAAAACACCGGAAGAAACACAACCGGTTCGTTCCTCGTGTCTATGTATTCTCTGAGTAGAACTTCTAAATCGACCTACTTCTTTATGGCTTTTCCCCCAGTCATTCCTACGTGTTCCCTGAAAGATACTTTCCCATCTATCTTGAGGAGTAGCTCTTTTGCAACGTATCCCAGTGACTTGTATTTAGTCGACTTGACGGAACCTAGCTCTTTCCCAAATCCGTAGTACGGGTTTCCCGCTTCAGCCATACGAGCAACGGCGAAGTTCCTTACCTCTTCAGGTCGAATTATTTTTATTTTTTCCCAGTAAGAATTTTCATATTTAGCCATCGCCTTGCCTATGTAGCGTATGAATATAACTAGAAGCGAAAATACTCTTACGGAACAAAATATACCCATATTAGGTTCTCCTTTCATCGGAAAAATTCAAGAGGAATCGTATGTAACTAGTAAAATTACCCCAAGAATATCGTAGAGAGACCCGTTTCGGCTCTCATCAAAAGAAATACCGTCGTATTCTTTGACAAATGCACCAGGAATAGTGCTCTTCTTGGTTTGTTGATGACAACACAGCGACGATTACTTCCATCATAGCTCTCGTAACTTTTTTCTATTATCCTCACAAATGATAGGTAAAACACCACGGAACCAAGCGGGAAAAACCCAATCTCGAATACGTTAGATATAGGGTAAATGATACTCAATGATTCAAATCGACGTCTACCAGGCACACACCTTCCCGTTTCTATTAATTTACGGCCGAGAACATCCATCATCAGTATGAAATCGAACATTAACGTGAATAATAATCCTAACGTATGATCAAAAAGTGTCATGCATAGTGAGCAACGAATTGTCAACCATAGCGTTCAACTACAAACTGGTGCAATGTAATTGGTAAAACGGTTTTCTTTCTCTCACGAAATATTGTTTCGAAAAGAGTCATTGTAGACAGATCATGAGCAAGATGATCTCAAACGATGCGAGATTGGATTGGGCGAATGCGGGAACAATAAAACATGACGGATGCAAGTTGAAGCACATTCATTCGGGAATGGAGCGATTAATATTATACCTTCTTGAACTTACCACAATGACATCATTTGAGGATGCATCATCGGGCATCTCACGGAGATAACCTTCAACCTTCTCTAGAGAGTGGAGATGCGTGTCTTCTTTCATCCGATTTTGAAGGGCGCGATCGACCCCCGTTGTTGAAATCTGAGTGGCATCGCGTAAAACTTTATAGGACTCGAATGTTAAGTACCAAAATAAACTATAAAACCGGCAATTAAAGCACACCACTCGCCATAGCACGTGCTTTAATCAAGCCGGTGCATCCAAGCTAATGTATTACATATAACAGTCCCCGTGGTGCACCGGCGCATGCACTTTAGTGCAATGCATATATCGGGCAAACTGGCGCATGCACACTAGTGCAATGCGTATATCGGGCGAACCGGCGCACGCACACTAATGCAATGCGTATATCAGGCCAACCGGTGCATGCACACTAATGCAATGCATATATCAGGCGAACCGGTGCATGCACACTAATGCAATGCATATACCATTCCTTTGCATTGCTGTCCAGTACCACTGGCCGCCGTTGACGAGGAGAGGGCGTCTAAGTCAACACTAGCGAGAGAGACCTGCTGCTGTCACCGCTATCTCTCTCGCTCTCATAAACATACCGCAAAAGAGCGGACACAGCTCAAAAATACGAATTTGGATATCTGTGGCATTTATGATTAGGGATGTAAGGCAGAAAATTGTCTTGGAGTATAGAGGATCAAGTCAAAGTCTTATTTTTCCTAAGCAGCATGAGTACAGGATGGGAGTGATCAAAACATATGATTTGTGAGGTAGGAACCTATAGGACTATTCTGGCCATTATCTGTTATATTAAATCACTTCTTGCTTTAGCCGCTTTGGATAGAATATATTTTCTCTTCTGCGTCAACAGTAACATAATCAGAAGAGCTGAGAATATATTGTTCTTTACATTCGGCCCCTATCTGGCATCTGAATCAGAAGGTCAAAATGAAAACTAATAGAGAATTTTCAAAATCTACCTTGCCCTATGGTAGAACAAGCCTGAATATGCATACCCACAAAACTTTAAGCCCATTCGAGTGAAAAAATGGCCATCGTAGCACACTTTGCGATATAGATATCACAATCTCACCGTATAGTTATTTTTCTCATCTGTCATTAGGGTTATAAACTTGGAATAGACATTAATCATAAAATCACAAATTTGACCATGTCCTTTCGTAGGATGTGTCTAAACATACATTAACAGCAAATTTTAAGCCTCCCAGATGCAAGGAACATCCAGAACAGCAAAATGTTTCATCCGAATATTGCCATTTTATCATCTTGCAGTATGTTTACATCTGGACTTTAGAGTCAGGAAAGCAAAATGAAAAATACCAGGTAAACCACAAAACTGACCTTGCCCTTTTGTGAAACATGTCCAAACATACCTGTATGAGGAGCGTCAAGCCCCTGGCAAGGAAAGGATACCCAGGGTACAAAATATCTCATCCAAATAGCATCTTATAACCAGCGCATGGCTTATTTTTAGTTTCATCATTAGAGGGTCTATGTTCTACTGGGGAACCAAAGTATGATTTGTGACTTGTATACTATTGATGTAGACAGTACACAGGACTATTATTTTAACTTTGGGATGAATAGAAGCATAAGTGGCCAGACTGAGGTGAATTCGGTTTTTGCTGTTTTTGCAGCCCAGCTCTCTGATGTTGAAGCCAAAGAGGTCAAAATAGAAATTAGTGTTAATATCACACAATGGGCTCTTATTTTGAAAGGTATGCCGAATCATATATTACGCATCATGTCAGGTCATTTGAATGAAAAGAAGGCCAGAATAGCAAGATATGCCATCAGAATTAGTACCGTATAGATTGCTCTTGATCATATATTTAGAGAGCGCATATTGCAACCCAAACTTGAACCATGATCTTCAACTGCAACAGTATCAATACGGATTGTATATTCAATCATTATTTCAATTCTAAGAATAATAGAACAATAATTGGCCATGCTAGGGCAAGTTCATTTTTGCCCTCACATCTAATACATTAGACTTGAGGAGCTCAAAATAGGAATCAGGATAGATGTTCACAACTGATTGTGTCATTATGGAATTTTTATCAAATCATATAATTATGCATAGTTCAGGTCATTCACGGCAGTCACTAGCATTGACTGCCGTGATCTTGCCGCGGTCGGCACCGCGTCCTGCGTGTGTCTTCCATGGAGAAGAGTGTATCCACTTCACCCCGGGAGACTTGTTTCTATCGCTCTAGCCGTAAATTCCATGATTTTACCCTACAAACATAAGCACACATGTCTTAGATACAAATATATCATTCCATCTTACAGCTCATCGAATCCTTGAGGGCAGTAGTCTGTTCGTAGCCGAACTTGTCGCACAATTTGAAACGAACAAGATTCGGAATACCTTTAGAATTACTCGCGACTGTCTCCTTCAGAGGCGCAATTAAGTTTTTTGGATACGATTAAAGATTATCATGATGGTTTTGCATCATTTATCCAAGTTACAATTATTCTCGCATCGCAAGAATTGATTCGTCAAAAAAAATTATTCCCACGTTCCCAAAGCACTCTCAATTATATCTAATGTTATCTTAAGTTATCATTTACGTGCGTGAGAATTCATTGATTCAATATAATCAGATGGATTATTAATTGTATCAATTGTATTGTATTTTTGGGACAATAAATAAGTTGCGAAACATCTCCCTGATCTTTCTTATCAAATAGCTGATTCACTGTAGTAGAACAAACCTATTAAACTCCTTTCCACCGATTTATGGTCGGCATAGCTGTGCTCATAAACTCTAGTCTTTCGATCTCCTTATGCTGGAAGAGCCTAAGCTATCTAGTGAATGGTATGTCGAGATGACTTGACCAATGCAACACGGCTAAACTCGGAGGTAAGAACTACTAGGACTGCCGTGTTTGCGGACAAAGCGGGGCGAAGCGTATAGTTTGCAAGTTCAAGCGAAAGTATCACACCTAGCGGTGAATGGTAGGGAACTCTCAAAGCTGTAACAAATACATAGATCTTCGACTCCCCGACGCTCACGCACACAACTTGCAGGTGACACGGACAGGTCGGGTATAACTTTGAGAGCTCGCATCAGGGCCATCTAACGGACCTGAACTTGCGAATAGTCGCATTGGCTCTTGAATTTTTCCAATCTTCTGTGTACTCTTATGGAAAACACGCATTTGCTCGCCGTCGAGCAATATTCAACGAATGATACGTGACATCGGAGAAGTAGATAATAATTGAAAAAACGTGTCATTCTCAACTTTCAAAAACAACATTTTCTTGTCTACTTTAATGCAATTACATGTGATGTATTATCAATGATGGAATATTCGAGAACAATACAATATCGTTCCAAATACCTCTGAGATATCATTTTTCATTTGAAATACGATATCATGCCATATATTGTTTTCGAGACCTGGAACTACCATAATCCGGAGCAGAAATTGAATTTTGCATCCGTAGTTGCATTCAGAGTCATTCCAAAAACCGCGACCGGTGTTGTATGTTTCAAGAAATAGCTTGTGGAAGATGCTTCGCTGCGGGTCGAGTGAAGTGTGTGGCAAAGTGAGCGAACAGTTGCGAAGATGTACAGAAAGAGTTCCCGATAATGTTTATTACCTATGCCTACAGTGCATGCTTGACACGTCGTATCGATAACTCGACTTTGAGTCGACAAATCTATACCAAACTTGAGTTATGCATCCTTGGGTGAATGTCAAGTAAATATACCAAGTTTGGTGAAGATCGGTGGGCTAATTTTCTCAAAAAGATGTGCGAAAAAGTTTGCTCGAGCGACGAAAAAAAAAGGCTTTGCCCCAATAAAGAGAAAAGAACCCAGCATTGAATTCAAAAATAAATCCTGGTCTCTCCTACATCCTACATGCAGGAACTGGCATGTAGGATGCCTCAAAATAAGGGTGTCCCTCATTTCCTAATATTTTTTTACTTACTTGTTTCGCAGTTAGATTTCCATGGTGTCCCTAAGAAATAAGATCCCTGTTGCGTCAGTCCCAATGAAACATTTCTCATAGTGCCTGTGTAACAGCGTTTCCACGGGATTCTACCCTATTTTGAGCAAAATGGAGGTTTTGAGGACTTTGCCTCTGTCATTGGTGTAATTTTTCGAGGTTCTTCTAAATTTTTTAGAAGATGAGTCTCAAACGCTTATATTTTATAAAATAGGCGAGATATTTTATAAAATAGCCTTATAAAATAGGCGGGAAATTCATAAAGAATCTTCATTTTGCACTCTGGAGCTTCTGAGGGTCAGGGAGCGATGTATTTCAACGACAGGAAAAACTCGATCTTCCTCTTGTTTGACAAAAATGAGGAGTCCCGATGACTTTTTTCTCTAGACTTATTGAAATTTTCCAGAACTTTTCAAAAATCTTCAATAACAAGTTTTCGTCGTAGGATTTGATATAGAATACGATAAGAATATTCATTTAGTGTCTCAAAACTTCCACAACTTAGGAAACGATTTTTTTGAGATGAGAAGAAATTATGTCTCTTTTTTGGCAAAAATGAAGTGTTTTCATGATTTGGATGGCTCCAAACCAGAACAAAATAAACACCATTTAGGCTTTTAGGAAATTGTATTGGTCAGTCGTAGATCATTCAGTCCAAAGATGGCCGTTTGATGAAATTTCTCCGACAATATTTAATTAGATAGCTCTTATATGATATAACAAAACAATTATCGAATATATCATTACTGAACTGATTATATCATCATAAGTCAAATTGATTTTATAAGAGTCCAAACAGTTTTTATTCTGTTTTGGTTTGGAGCCGTCCATTTGTATTCCTTGACTCACTGACACTCGCTAGAACATTTTAATAATCTTCAAGATCAAGTTTTTGACAAGACGTTTGATGGAGAATACGATAGAAACGTCCATTTTGCGACCAGAAGCTTTCACTAGTCAGAAAACGATCTTCTTCCGATGACAAAAAACTAGATTCCGTCCTTTCGGTGAAGATAAAGAGTTTTCATTACTCGTTCCTATGATTATCGTATCTCCCCAAGATTTTTGGAAATCCTCAACAGGAAGTTCTCTATTAAGTGGAGGTGCAACCCTGGTTTTCAAGTCCGGCCCAAAGAATCGTAGGGGTCTGAAAATTCATATTTACATACGTTTCCTCGATCCAAAAACAATCGCGGGGTTAATTTTTTTGAAAGAAAATTTTTGGACCTTTTTTATTTTCCATCTCGCGATCTACTCAATTGATCGACGAACCCATACGCTTTCTTGTTTAGAATCGTATAAAGTACTGCCAAAAAAGGTTCACGCCAATATATATAAATCATAATAACTAGTAGCACTTTTTCGAGTCAAAACTCCCGGTCGTTATGCAAAAATCGTTATGCAAATGTAACTCGGTGAAAATCAATTTTTCAAAAATTATCATCCGTACTTTGCTTTCCAATTTCTAAAGATCTACAGGGAAGATGGAGTAAGTTTTTCCTCAAAATGGCGTATATTTCCAATTATCGGTCAAATTAGTTCTATGCCATACATAATTGAGTCGTAACCACAAAAATATCCATTGTTTCGAAAAATTCCTCCAATACTCTTCATTCGCATACAGAAACTCGATGGAGAATATTTGGTTCGTCTTTTTTGACAGTGCTACCCGATTCGTGCTATTGATCAAATCAGCAAAACGCACGATTCTCTCGCTTTTTCTGAAATATACGTATTTTAGTACATACCGAGTAGGTTTTAAATGTTGACCACCTCACGATTATTGTCCTTAGAATTATACGTACTCGCATCGATTCCAAAATTCTCAGTATTCAAAGTTGTATCATGAGCATTTGTATCCATTTGAAAGCGAAGCAACAAAATTACGTGACACTATGACTTTATTCCGTAGCTTGATTGAGGCCGCTCAGCAAGATACATCATTCAAGTGGAGATCTTTAGTAAGTTTCTAATAATCCTAAGGAGATCGACATCCAATACCCACTCGGCATGTACCAAGATATTCATATTTTTGTATCACTCGTACTCTAAAATGCGTGTTTTCCCCTCCGTTACCCCGTGCCGAGAAGGCATCGAGAATCGAGTTTTTCAGGCAGCTACGAAAGTAACTAGATATTACTAGACGAATGCACATTTGGGTTTTCAACTGTACCGTAATGAGAAAAAAGTCTAACCTTCCCAACATGCAAATTTGGGTTCTCCGCTGTACCGTAATGAGAAAAAAGTCTAACCTACCCAGCAGATGGATTGTGTACAAAACCATATGAAAAGTTGAATGGAGGAGCATATGAATCCAAAAATATTGTTCTGAAACTGTCGAGTGACAATAAACATTTAATTGTTCAAGATTCTTCCTCAACATGTACATTGATGGTAATATTAGAGCATTGACAAATTTGAAAACTGCTGAAACGATTTTCAACTCTGACACTTCAGAATTTCTTGAATGTTGAGAAGCATGAACCGAGTGCTCACCCCATGATGAGCTACGTACATTAGTTGAAGCATTTAATGAAGGCTTAAACATAGGAATTGTAATAGGTTTTTGAGAAGGATGGCCTATTTCTTAATTTGAAGCAGATGGTTGACAATGATCTGTTTTTGAAAAGAGCAGTGACTTGTGTAATGCTCGAGTTGTGGTAAAATTCAAATACATTGCAACAAGATTTGGCACTTTAGCAATCACTTTCTATCCAAGCGCTCATTTGTTGAGCTGACCATTATATTAGAACTGTTAATAAATCGTAGGAATTGTAATAGGTTTTTGAAAAGAATCATCCATTTCTTGATTTGAAGCAGATTGTTGACAATGATCTGTTTTTGAAGAGAGCAGTGACTTGTTTACTGCATTGGTTGTGGTCAATTCAAATACTTTGCACCAAAAATTTGCTCTTTAGCAATCACTTTCTTTTTAAGCGCTTAATTGATGACCTGACCATTATATTAGAACTGTTGACAAATTTAAAAACTGCTGAACCGAGTTTTAATTCTGACACTTCAGAATTCCTTCAATGTTGAGAAGCATGAACCTAGGTATTTAAAATAGCAGTGACTTGTGTACTGCTCTGATTGTTGTCCTCACTCAGATACTGGAAATAAGACAACATAACAGGCTCAGCCACAGAATCATGTCTCGCCGTACACTAAGATTTAAAAGTATTATAACGCTGAGTATATGCTTTACGTGATTTTGCTAGCAACAAATTCAACGTAATGTTTTCAGCCTCTTCCATAATCTCAATAGAAATGGATTCTACGCACGTGATGCGATCCAAGCTGATACCTATACCTCACATACACTATATATCGGCCCACTCTGAAAATGAATAGATAGAGATATACCAGCAATAGAAAACCCGAACGCGCAGCGAGCAAAAAGGAACTAGGAAATGGAAGCACATCAGGAGCAGACGAAAATAGAAATGTTTCAATTATAATGTTAATTACTGTCGGTGGACGCATTTTCGAGTACTCGTAATATAAAATAGTATATATATATATATATACTATATAAGGCAGGCATGCTGGGCGAAACCGATGCCCAGCATACCTGCCTGAAAAAACGCATTTTCCCCACTTGTACATATAATATACTATTTCAGTAAAAGCGAGAGGATCACGCGATTCGCTGATTTGATCAATAGCTTGAATTATGTGGTAATGTCACATGGAGAGAGAACCAAATATTCCTCACCGAGTTTTTGAATCCAAACTAAAAGTATTGCAGAATTTTCCGAAATAATGGATATCTACCAGTTTACGAGACATTTATGCATGGCAAAGAACTAATTTGATTTGATCGTTAATTTGCAACAGACGCCATTTTGGGAAGAAAATTTCAACACTTTTTTTTGTAGATATTCCGAAATTAAACAAAGAAGTTCTGACAACAATTTCCGGAACAAATTGATTTTTACGGAGTTGTATGAGACATTTACATAACGATCGAGAAATTCGACTAGAAAAAATGCTTGTAGTTTGACAGATTTATATGAATTGACCTGAAAATTTTTTTGGTAGGACCTTATACAATTTCAAGCAAGAAAACGTATGGATATTTAACATATATCGATAAGATGACATCTGTACCTCCCTTCAAGAACTCCACGAAGAGTAAGATCAAAATCTTGAGTTTGCACCCGGAAGCCTCTGGAAAGCAGGAAACGAATTTTTTGGATGACGAGGAGATGCTCAATTTTCATTATTTCCAATAAAAATATGAGTCTTAGAACCTCTGTCTTTGCAATCATCAAAATTTTTCAGAGTCTCCTAAACTTACAGAGCAACTTGTTGCGAATCCAAATTTCATTCGAAGTACAATGAGAATGTTCAATCAGAACCCGAAGCGCGTGAAAGTCAGATAACCATGTCACTTGTCAATGACGAAACACGCTGCTAAAAGATCTGATAGCAGAAGGCTTTCTCAAAGCGATGTCATTCATAATCTTTTTCCTAACACTTTCGTATATATAAGAATGGCGATTCATCTTACTGCAATCCGCAAGTTCAAGCAAAAGTGTCACATCTGGCGGACAACGGCGAAAACTCTGAGAGTTATACCAAATATGAAGCTGTATGCCTCACATACGGGGACGCGCACAACCTAACAGGCTCACTCGGACAGGATAATCACCTGCTTGAATAAGCTTATCATTATTGAAGTGGTCAAAACAGCGAGAAAACTGTTGAAAAAGAATATTTGATTTAGAATTTCCAGGACTTTCCTGCGCATGAGCAAAGTTCTTCAGCTCTGAAAGGATTTTTAATCAACAGTCAGCGTAATTTTCTTTGCGGGTAGTATTTGTAAAAATCGATTTGATATGAAAAAATCGAATTTATTTATCAGTTTGGGGATGGGAAAAGATCCAAAAAACAAATTCGTGGGGCTTGGAATGTCTCGTCGATCCTCCCGTGCTTCAAGCGTGCGTGTCTCCGGCTCTGGTTTATTGAGTGGATTCGAGCAAGAGATCGTCTCAGAGGGAATTCGCAGAAAAATCACGTGTTTACGTATTGTAACTTAATTTGTTCATATTATTTTGATTCATAAAATGTAATTTTTCTGCGCGTGCAGGTGAATTCTGATCCTTGAAACTGATTTTAATCGATAGCTGGTTCAATTTTCCATAGAATGACCCTCGCTAAAGGCAATTTAATAGAGTAGAGCGTAGATATTTGCGTTCGAATCTCGGAAAAAGTCTCGTATAGTCCGCTAAGATTGACTAAGTGCGAGAGTTTCACGGGACAAATTCTGCAATATTTTATGCGTGACATATTTTTTCACGGGGATATACAATCTAAATCTCTTCCCATGCATTTTTTAAGGGAAGCCATGAGAACGCAGTTCCTTCGGAGGCTGCAATCAAACCTGATCGGAACTTATTCAATTAAACCCATTGAAGCTTCGAGAAAGTGATAAGCGCACTCGACACCACAACTTACATTTATCCATGTGAGTATTGCAAGCATCGTGACTAATAGTTACCTGGACCGAAGGTAGGAAGAAATTTTGGTGCAGTGGCAATACATTGTCTCATTCATTGCTCTTGAGTCTCTGAATTTATTGAAGCATCAATATAATGACAGGTAACCGTATTTTGTGATTACTGCTTACAAGTACTCACCATGTGAAGTATTGTGAAAGAAGAAGAGACTGGCAAACTCTGAAAATTGAATTCGATTTTTCAAGAGACTGGCCCAACATAGTTCAGCTCTGGCTAAGAGTGTGTATGACCTCTAGAACAAAGATCTTACTTCAACTTCCCAGACACCTTTTACAACATATAAGTATGAATCGTCCACAGTGCTAGACCTCAACGCTTCATCATTTTTTAGCCAGGTCAAATTGAAGATAGCAAAAATCAAGCCCTTATTCAGCGAAAGATTACGATTGAAATTATTGTTTGCGTCAATACTAAATGTATATGTACCTACGATATCATTGTACAAGTATCAGTTTACACGCTCCAACTTGAACATTATTCTATGAACTCACACCTAAATGCTTGAAGATAACCAGTAGAGTCCGAATATACAATCAAGATTCCAAAGCCAGCCAATAAGAGCTCAGATTCTTATGTTACCATAAAGTAGCTTCAAAGCTCTAATCCATTGACTCGTGGAATCTAATCTTGACTGATAATTCGGACCCAAACACTAACGTTAACACGCTCGTTAACACCCGTAAGATGTCCACGAATCTTACGATGAACTGGAAGGGTAAAATGTCAAATAGCAGCCTTCAAATAATATCAAGTGAGCTTTGGAACACGTTTCAATATTTTCATCATCAATCACCCTGCAATTCGTGAATGCTACAACAAAACCTACCTTTGCTCCATGCCATTTGAAAACTTGAAACTTCAGCTTTCGATTTCCGACCGAAAAAGTTCAATTGGATGCTCCTGTCTGGAGTCACTAGCTATCGAGGCCGTGTTATAAAATTACATCCCTGCTGGAACAACTTTAGCAGGCAAAAATTATATTTTAGATCATTACTACATTACTCGTATGCATGATCAGGGAATCGACATCCATCAGTAACCAATCGATAGTTGAGAATCTAACTCAAATTATTATTGTATATAACTTCTCGGCCCTGGCGAGCTAATGTACACACAGCAATGCCGGTGGAAACAAAAGTCATTTCGACGAGTGTATCTTTCGAAGCTCCCCAATTCGAGGTCGGGTCGAAGGATTTTGATGGTAAGTTATCAAATAATAGATGAAAAATATGGAAAACTTTTGACTCTACGCTCGATATTGGTACGTTTCGCCCTTCCTTGCAAGATCTGGCTCGTCAGGGGGACGGAGGATCTTGTCAAGGTTAGTCCCCGACGCACTGACCTGAGTGGCCGAATGCCCGAGACTTTGATCGGCCCTATATATGAAAGTGTTGGAAGTCTGGCCACTTGTGAGAGAGATCTTCAACCCGCTATTTCCATATGATTTTATCTCGGTTGATAGTAAGCCGACAAGCGGTGACAATTAGAACTAATTTTGAACTCGATCGATATGGTCAATCGAGGACTTCATCGCTCACGGGAATTTCAAATTGGGTCCCACGAGAGTGGGACACAAAGTATGGCGCGAAGCGTCCAACGTCCCACTCTACCTTTATACGCCTGAAATGGGTTTTCTAACCTGCTCTCCAACATTCGAACATACATATTTTCGCTCCCGCGGCCCAAACTCGACCCCCCGGGGGCGAATTTGGGGGCCTCGGAGCGAAAACACTTATTGACCCTGGTTTCGCACGCCCATTTCGGG